>APFE030111342.1:29194-39555 GCA_000404065.3 Pinus taeda | reverse complement strand
CGGTAGCACCAGTCGGTATGCCACTTACCTAATTGTTTCCAATATCTAGAAAGGGACACAGAACCCGGGGCGAAGTTTTTCACCACCACCCCATCTTAAGGTTCTCCTCTTTGACTTGACTCATACATATATGTGATATCTAACTTTAAATTCCTAACAAGTTGCCCTTTTGTTAGCATATGCCTTTCTCCTATTCTAGGCAACTTTTATGTCTTGTCAGACTTTCTTTGCAGTTTTCTTCATTTCCGCTAACATGTCTATCCCTAGCATATAAGGTTTCTAGGATATTCCAATTAGAAGGTGTCCTACACCAGTTTGCTTCATTTCCGCTAACATGTCTATCCCTAGCATATAAGGTGTCTAGGATATTTGAATTAGAAGGTGTCGTACACCTTCTCCCGTATAACACCTCAAATGGGCTCATTTTTTAGGATTGATGATAATTATTGTTATAAGTGAATTGAACAAAATCTAAATACTCTTCCCATTTGGTGGGTTGTTGCATAGCATGCATTTTCAACATGTATTCTAGTAATTCATCTACTCATTCAATATGCCCATTTTTTGTGGATGGTATGCAAAACTGCACTTGAGCTCCTAATCTACTAAATAGAGTCCTCTAAAATGCATAAGTAAACTTTACATCCTTGTTTGAGATAACTACCTTGGGTATGTCATGCAAATGAAATACTTCCTTCATGAAAATATCATCAATCTGGACAATCATGTAAGTAAATTGTACCGGAATAAAATGAGATATTTTACTGAGCTTGTCTACTACTACTATGATTGAGTCATTGTGTCTCTTTGATCTGGTTAGTCCCATTATAAAATCAAGTTTACTCACTTCTCATTTCCACTCAAGAATGGACAGTGGATGGAGTAGACCATTGGGGTATTGGTATTCAACTTTACTTTGATGACACTCTAAACATTTTTTTAAATAATATGAAATATACCTTTTCATTCCTTGCCAAATTTAGTCTTCTTTAATTTCTGAAAATAGCTTTTGATAATTGGGGTGGGAAGCATAAGGACTTCTATGAAATTTGTCAAGAATTACTTGTCTAACTAAAATATAGTTGCGCACTTATACTCTCCCCTTAAAAGTTAGAAAATGATCCTCATTGATATTATATTCAGACCGCGTTCCAGAGTTGTTGATATGATCGGCGTGTTACCATAAAAACTTATATTCTATTTCTTTTTGGGAAGCCTCTTTAATCTATTCCAAAAAATTCAAATTCTATTCGGTTGCAGTGAAGTTCATACACATAGTGCACCCTTCTACTTAACGCATCTACTACATGGTTTTCTTTTCCCTTTAGATGCTTAGTGTCCAATTCAAATTCATTAATAAATGCATTCCATCTCGGTTGATGAGAATTCAAGTTAGGTTATGTAAAATAAATCATTAGACTATTATGATATATCATAAGTAAAAACATTTTGCCCAATAGATAATGTCTTCATATTTCCAGTGCATGGGCTACAGTGGTTAATTCCAAGTCATAAGCAAAGTATCCTTGCTCATTCTCTTTTATCTTCTAGGACTTGTATGATATCACTTTCCCATTCTGCATGAGAACCCCCCCTATATTTTCTTGACATGCATCTATGCAGACCACAAATTCCTTGTTTGGGTCAATGATGTTTAACACAACAACAATAGTTAATAATTGCTTCAGCTACTCAAAATTTTATTGGGAACCAATTATCCACTTGAAAGCCTTTCGTTTCTTTTGCAGGGAAGTAATAGTGTAAGAAATTTAGGGAAACCCCTCAATGAAATGATGATAGTACCCTGCTAGACCCATGAAGAATCATATGTGTACTACATTTTTTGTTACAAGCCACTCCATAATGGTTTTTATATTTTCAGGGTTGACATTTATACCCTCAATTGAAATTGCATGTCCCAAGTAATGGAGTTGGCCCTTATAACAACCACACTTGCAAAATTTATCATACAACTTATGCTCCATAAGACTTGCAACACTATCCTTAGATATTATTTATGTTCCTCTAGATTTCCAGAATAAACCAAAATTTCATCGAGTATCAAGACAAATTTATCGAGAAACGGGTGGAAGATAATGTGTAGTAAACACATGAATGTTATTGGCATATTGAAGAGTCCAAAAGGTAAGAAAACAAATTCATAACGTCTATAATAGGTTGTAAATGTTGTCTTATATACGTCCTCCTCATTTAGTCTAATTTGATGGTAACCCTATGCAAAATTGATCTTAGAGAATACCATATCACCATTAACTTGATCAAATAAACAATTAATTTGAGGAAATGAGTACTTATTATTGATAGTTAGTTTGTTGATATCCTTATAATCAATGCAACAACTCAAAGTGTTGTCCTTTTTCCTTACAAATAATACTAGAGATCCCGAAGATGATAAACTTTTGCAAATGTATCCTTTTTCCAACAACCCTTGAAACTACATTTTAAACTTTTTTAGCTCAAGTATACTCATGAATACGATATGGATATTTTGACACTCAGATTACTTTGGGAACTAGTTCTATTGTTAACTCAATATCCCGCTTTGGGGGTAGTCTGGATATATTCTTCGAAAGGACATCAATAAAGTCTTTGATTACTAGTATGTTTTCTAAGGCACCAGTATTATCCTTAGCATTACAATGCCCAACTTTGAAAACATATATTAAATAGCCCTTTCGAACACATTTTCCTACCTCAGAGGCTATAATGGGATGTAATTTTATTAGCTTTTTAGCACATGGATTTGTTGCCTGGAGCCATCTTCAGAGAGGTAACTAATATATTTTTCTTTTTAATTCCCTAAGGACCAATGTCCTTCTAACTAGTTCATTCAATCAACATGTCATAGTATCCAAGTGGCAATATATTCAAATTATCCTTAACTTGTTGCCCTCCTATTTTAATAGAACAATCTGGTATGTTAATGTCACTCTTCTCTTGGCACTAGTAGCTAATTGCACCAGCCAAGGGTTTTTAAATATATGAATTTGTAAATGACATTTTTCCACTACTTTACAATTTTATTTTTTTTTTGTTGTGTAAAGACTAGGCTAATGTATTAAAAAAGGAAAAAAGATATTTACAAGAGGTATGCACCTCTGAGAGCAATGGATCTGCTCTCTGTCATGGATTGTCTCATTACAACTGGTATTTCTGCTTGTGTAAGCCAGAGAATACAAAAAACCAAAAGAGAATGTCTTGAAATGGAACTTGTCCGACCTGGACATATCAAACTTGACTGAGACAGACAAAACCCCTCAAGGGAGGCCAGACCCCGAGGTCTGTTACAAAAGACTGAGTAACCAGAGCAGCTAAACTTCAAAGACTGCATGCCATAAAGCCTAAACATAACAAAAGACCAAAAAAGAATGAGGTTCGCCTGAGGGCAGGCTTACCCCAGAAACTTCTGTAATCATTTGCCTTTGGAATTCTTCTCCTCAGCTTCGCGATCCATCGCTCTCTTCTTCCTAGCTTCAGCTGCCTGAATCGGGTCTGGCTCCCAAGTAACTTCCACCCCTTCTGGAACGTCCTCTATGCTGTCATAACCAGGAGGCAGCTTAAGGTACAGAGCATAATCCAGAGAGTCTTCCTCTTCCTCATTCTTCAAGCCACTCTGAGTGGGGGTGAGCTTGCTACCATGGGGATCCATATGAGCCTGCAGAATTCCTTCAGCAGAATCCATTGGTTCCTTCCGTTTGAGACTGCTGAGTTCTTTTGCGGCTTCCTCCTGCTCTGCCAAGTAATCTTCAGTGCTTTCCTCCTCAATTCTGCTCTGTATTTATGGATTGTAGGAGTTATCCTTGGCCTTGGAGGAATTTTCTGAGGGGGTGGGCGTCTTCTTCCCAGAATCATTTGTGCATCTTTCCTCCTCTTCGTCCTCCTCATCAAAGATTACAGTAATGCGGGCCTTGACCACTGGCTTGTTCGTTCTGCGGCGATAGCGAAATGTTGCTATCTGTACAGTATTGTCTAAATCCTCTAAAGGCGTCGAAGCATCTGAGGGAGGCGAGGCACCTGAGGGAGGAGAAGCACATGCTAAAGGAGGGATATGCTTCGGACAGGGCAGTTGGCTACGTCTAGTGTCGCTAGTCTGACTGGAATGACCACCTCTGCGAGGCACCTTGTGACCAGCGCGAGGAGCCATAATAGAAATTACCCTGTACCTGCTGCTGTTGCTGCAAATGCTGTAATAGAA
The DNA here is from genome assembly GCA_000404065.3 of Pinus taeda. Lineage (NCBI taxonomy): Eukaryota > Viridiplantae > Streptophyta > Pinopsida > Pinales > Pinaceae > Pinus > Pinus taeda. The sequence goes on along the minus strand of APFE030111342.1, from coordinate 35,339 downwards.
ATTTCCCTGAAGAGTCTGTGGCCGGATTATCTTCTGCACTGTAGTCTGGGCTAAAATCACAATCCCCGTGAAGAGTTGGCGAGGAATGTCTGCAGGGATGATTATATTACGTGCAGAGCTTCCCGTCTTCACAGTGCTCTGAACCAAATTATCAAACCCTGTGCCAACCCACATTTTTGAACAGAGGAATGTTTGCGCCATGGTTAATGCTATGTCAGCTGAACATTGAGAGCGCCCCTGTATTGATGGATCTTTAATGCTGCTGGAGGTTCTGGAACCCAGAACCGTCTCGAAGCACATGGAAACCACCTGTCGAGGACGAAGAGCCATGTGGATCGAGCGTGGGGCGTTATGACATTTCATATCAGACAATAACACCCACATCCGAGTTTCCACTACTTTACAATTGTCATAACTTGTAATTTCTAATTGGATCTACTAAAACAGACAAAGTTTCGTTAAATAGCTTACCTTCCAACTCTATCATTGTAGGCTGGTAATCTCCTTAATGATCTTCTAAGACAACATTGATCCTAGGTAAACTCCTCGTCACTTCACCAATTGTAGAAGCTTCCTGTATGTTGGAAGCTTGTTCTAGTTTGGCACGATGGGAAAATATTTATAATAGTGGGTTTTCCCACATCCCCAACACTCTAAGGGGTTTTTTTTTTGTTTCACTATGTTCTCGCTTGCTAGTTGCGTTTGTTTTGTCTGGGCTCATTTTCTAATTTGGTTCTCTGCTAATTTTTCCTAATGTGACTACTCTGTTGACCTTTATATGGAATCTTAAAATGAATAGTATTTACATTTCTAGTATTCAGAAAATTTTTCTACCCCTTTTTATTTGGATAAATCTTACTACCTGCTCCCTTCTATCTCATTTGCTGATAGAAAATTCATGCCTTTCGAATTGCCTCATCCACTGTCTTAGGGTTATCAAATTCTAACCTATCCTTCATGAACACATATATAATATTAGAAAATCATTTAACCTTATCCTTCTCCTCACGTATTTACGAGAGATATCTTAGTAGGGATGTAAACTTGGTCACTAGTTCATCCATAATTGTTTGTCCCAAATTTGGGCCATGAAACTCCTTGGATTTTTCATCATAAAATAGTTCCACTGTGTATATATTTTTAAAAATCTTATGGAACTCATCCTAAGTCACATCAAAACAATTCTATCATGTATTTATTTTTAAAAATCTTCTATAACTCATCCCAAGTCACCTTGTGCTCCTCGATCGCTTGCACAGTCTTCACTTATTCCCACCATAGGGTGGCCTTTCCTTGAAGCTTGTAATGGGCTAGCCTTACGTTAAGGTTATTATCATAGTTATAAATTTGAAAGTGCTTATTCATATTAATAATCTAGGCTTTTGTAGCTTCATCCACTTCCCTATCAAATGTTGGGGTTCGAATTTTTAAAATTTTCCTTACAATTAAGCTTTATGCTTCTTTTTCTTACTTTGATCAGAAACTTTTCTAGAGTCCTCTCTATTATCATCCTATCTCCTTTAGCTTTTTGGGTATGAGTTCTTTCTCACATATTATCAATCCTTTGTCTAGTTTCTTCATCATTGGCTGCATTTTTAGGATTGAGCATTGGTGCCATATGATTCTACGCAGCCAAAAGAATTCAAGATTCATTCTTGGTTTCAAATTAATATCTCATTGTCTATTCTCAAACGAGGCATCTCATATTTCAGGTGTTGAACGGTTTCTAGCATCATAGCTATCGGTTTCTTCTAATCTTCACCCAATTGCACCCACATTTCAGGATTTTCCTCTTTGATTGGTATGGGACCAGATTCCATGGTTAGCCTTAGGGGGTAAACTTCCAACTCCCCTCCTCATCATAAGTAAGGGATGAGATCATTCGTTGATAGGTTAGGGTTACAATCTAATGGCTCAACATATTTTGAATTGGTTAAGGCGAAATTGTCTGGTTTTCCCCTTTGCAAACCAAGTCATATGCATCTTAATTGTTTAACTGGAGAACTCTTCAACTCTTCGGGCCATGCCTCCTTTTATTAGTTCAAACTAAGGTAAATAACTGAATTGGCTTGTATTATCGTCATGTAATTTTGTAATTCTGAAGTGGTACTAAATTTTAATCTCTGTATTTTGTTTTTAATTGTACAAGTTGAACAAAGGTTCAGTTTGTCGTTGCCCCAGCTCACAGGATACCCCTTCATTGGCTCACAGGTAATGACTATTCACCCTTCCCCACTCCATTTTCTCTGCTGAGGTTATGGTTAATCACCTTCTCTCTAATCCTTGGCTTCTAGGTTGACCTAGGTCTCAAATTTCCCTTTAATCGTCGCGGGAATATCAAGTAAGTAGCGGATTGTTGGTTTTGACAATAGGGTTTTCTATCTTTTCTTTTACGGACTCAACCGTGGCTCGAACCGACAGTGAGGATACTTACTTCCTAATTCTTTTGAAGGTATGCTATAATATTGTTTATTCGATGGTCATTATTTTGTTCAAACCACAGTCATTCCAAGCACGACCTCACCACATCTTTGACCCTACAGGAGCACGACTAGTATCTCTACTCCTATCCAGAACATTCTTTTCTGAAAAAGATGCGACTCTGTTTTCTTATGTTGAAGGGTTTATTAAGAAGTTTCAATTATTACTCTTTCGATTTAGGGTTCTTATAAATTTTATGAGCATAGTCATAGGGTTCTGGGCTAGTTAGAAACAAGGGTTTTTCTGCCATAATTTATTGTGTCTCGCTACTTGCATACTACGGTGATTGACAGTCGATGTAAAATGTGTTATTTTAGTAACTGCTACTCGGGCCTGACATTTGTAGTGATATTCATCAAAGTATGACATGCACTTTTAACTTCACAGTGTTAATGGATATTTATTTCTCGGAATAAAAGCAGTTATTTTCTTAACTCATACTTTGTATAAGTTTAATTCATCGCCTAGCCGAATATTTGATGTGAGGTCTTATATTACGTTTTTTTGTGTACTTCGTGATTTCTTCTTGGATTAATTTTAGAATTCAATAACACGGATTTAAAAATTAACGAATAATTTCTACGTCTTTGAATGTTTTCTCTTCTTGCGTTGTCAGACTATATATCACGGTTTCAGAGGGCTACCAAATTGTAATGTTTTATTTTATTATTTTCTAAGTCTGGTCGGGACAGCGTAAAGGTGGTTGGATCCATCTAGTCCGACCAGGATGGTAACCCAAATACGATCAGGGTTGTTTGTCCTCCATAAGTTCATATTCTCTTTCTTTTTGCCACCAAACCCTCTACTATGGTTATTTGTGATAAGACCTCTGTAGTTATTAGACGGTTTTCTAAACGCAATATTTCTGATTCCAAGTCAAGAAAACCAATTTCGGAATTTTTCTTTTCAAAGATAAATTTGTAAGAGACCCTTAAACGAATAAATAGTATAATGTCCTTTTCATAATTTTCTTAATACACAATTACTAACAACATGGTAGTAACTAAATTTATAGTTTAGATTAAGAAGCAAAAACAATTCTTTTACCAATCTAATCTAGTACCCATACCAAACACTTTCTTTGTTTTCAAACGTACGTACTTTCCTTAATTAGCATATCTTCACCATGCCAAGAATTGATGTAATACTTATTCGTAGTATTAAGGTTTATGATAATCCACTCGATATACCGCAGCCGCCCAACCTTTAGAACGACAATTACGTCCTCTTTTCTCCCCCATGCTTCTTCGGTATAGAACATTTCTTTTCTATCAATCAACCTACATGGAAGTTCAACGCAATAAGAACCCTACAAGGTCTAACCCAGAACTTATACAATCGTAGCAACTCTGAGGTTTCCTCAGCCCAGGGCAATGTCCTGCCTCACCCTACAACGTCTTGTGTAGGTGCTCATTATTTTTTTTGTTGGCCATTTTTCCTATTTCCATATGCTTCGAGGTTCTCCCTCACCTTCCCAAGCTCTTACCTTTTTATATGTCAAAGAAAAGAAAGGTAATTGAGTACTTAATTGTCTAATAAAAGAATTTCAAGGTTCTTTCCAGTGAATTTTGAGATTTACCTTTTCCTAAAATAAAACAAAATTAACTTTAAATATCAAAATTCCCGTTAGAATTTTCCATGTAGCTTAATAAATATTTACAATGACCAAGGGTGTTACGTCATCTCTAAATATGCATGCAATCTTTAAATTTTAAAGTGGCTATTGAAAAATAAAAATTGTTCTCCGTGAATGGGCACCCTATCCATCCAAGAATGAGGTAATGGATTCCCTAAGTTTATTGGTAAAATATTTGTTATAATGAAAATATAGATAAATTACAAAGGTCTCTATTTAAAGGAGATTGATCCCTCCTCATATGATAATATATGTGATATTTGTTTGAATTTTAAAATCTCTCTCTCAATGGGAAACCTATCCAACCAAGTATGACATAATGGATTCCGTAAGTTTATTTGTAAAGTATTTCTCATAATTAAACTGTAAATAAATTACAAAGGTTTCCGTTTAAAGGAGATTGATCCCTATGATGTGATTTATGTTTGAATTTTAAATATATTTTGTGAGGGTGTATACATTTATTTTAATTTTAGATTTATTAAGTTTAAAAAATGAAAATTTTTATTGAAAAAAATTGAAAAGTTACATTTAAAATATAATTTCTAAATGTTCTTTTGTTATAAATCATTTCATTGATAAATTTTAATCTACATGTATTATCTTGGCTTTTTATAATTTAATATTCTTATTTATATAAATTACTTTTTTATATTAGAAATATTTTTTATTTTTAATTTAGAGAAAAGTTAATTTTCTTTTGAAATAAAAATAAATAATTTCTAAATAAACAACTATATTTTATTTATATATATTATTAATATGATATAGATATATATATATATGTTATAGTTAGAATCAAAAGAATTACAAAACAAATGTTGTAAGATAATTTTGTATGGACATCACACAAGTAAAATAATAAAAAGTTGAAGATAATATTATATTTTTAGTTTTAAATGTGAAGACCATGTATAGTTTTTACATATTTTAAAAATATTTTAATACAAGACATAAATAAACTACTTTAACATTTGTATTTACTAATTTATTTTAATATCAACTCTCTATATATATACATAGAGAGAAATAGGATGATATATATACACAATAATTGATGAGAATAAAATATTTCAATGTTCAAATAAAAGAAGTAATTGAAAGTAAAAATTTGAATTATTTCTTCTCTTTGGAAATTGAAATATTTTATTCTAATCAATATTGAAAAAATTGTATGAAAGAAATTAAAACTATTAGAAAATGGAGATATATATGAAAAAAGAATTGATTGCACACAACAAATCACTCTTCAATATTTTACTGATCAAGATAATTACAGTTATATAAGAGATAATACACTGACTTTGACATCTCTAGATAATGACACCAACTCATACATTGGAATCAACACCTTCTAGAGTGACTCCTCGTAACTCCTGATGAGCACTACACACGACATGGAAGCAGTACCTCCAACACCCTCCCTTGATGCTTAGATGTAAAACATATTACAATAAAAATATGATATTTGTTTGACTGGTCTTCATCAACATTCACATCCACTCTGAAATCTCGCAAAACTCCGCGCTTTCACCACCACATCTTCCAGCTGCCACTTCACCTCCATTTAAAATGTAATTGCCTCTAATCATATTGATAACTCGGCTTGTCGAGCTTCTGCGATAAGAGCCATCAAATAATGAGTCATCATATGGACCAACCACCATCTGTGGGATATTTCGTTTTCGGCTATCCATCAGTTAACATGATAGAGGTCTAGATACTGAATGTTATCAAGAGATAATCAAACAACTTACCTTACACAATAATTAATGTTTCGGACAACCTTCCAATTTAGAAATCATCAACCCTTTTTATAACTAATAAAAGCACAAATACCAACACCATCTCTCAGATTTTTTTTTTTTTTTAAATAATAATAACCATGCATTATTTATATACAAATATATATCTGCGCCCTTAAATTTTGGAAATTGGTCAAAGGCTATTGCCTTCCCAACCAGGGGTTAAATTTGACGCTCGTATGCCCGTATTTCGCATTTTTACCCGTAAAATACGTTTTAATCT
>APFE030111342.1:0-28101 GCA_000404065.3 Pinus taeda | reverse complement strand
CATGCAAAAAAACATTATTAACCCTAATATTAGTATTAATAAAAATAAAAATGGCACATGGTATTGACCCATGGTATTCACCAAAATGGCACATGGTATTGACCCATGTATTCACTTGGAATGTAGCCTATTTAAATGGGGGAATTAAACCAGAATAGATCCATCTTTATTCTGGATCTACTAACCTGCGAGAGATTGTGTTACCAGGTTTTTGAAATCCCTCCCTCTCTATAGAAATAAAAACTACACTGTTGTAGCTGGTAATTTGTTGTAATTTCTTGAAGTGATTCATGGATGCATGATATAATTGTGTGGTGCCAAATTTTACATAATATTGAGTAAACAAATTAGTAATTAGCGTTTAATGGGTTTTCGGATCTTGCCGCTTCAAACCCTAGTTAAGGTAAGCGTCTGTCAAAGCAACGGTCTATATTAAATGCGTTTTTTTCTAAATTTGTATCATTTAATTAGCAAAATTGGCATCCATATAAGGTAGCCTACCTCTCTGTTTAGTACGATGATATGAATGAATGATATTGTGTTATTTTTACTAGTTATTTTTGGGTAAATAAAAATATTTAGAGTGTTTCGGTTTTTTTTTTTTTTTCAGAATCAACTTTATGAAGGTCGCTTGTCACGTTTTATGAATATAAAAATAAGTTCTGAGGCTTTGAGGCTTTTTTTCTCGTATCTATGTTTCCTTATTTTATGGCTTTTTTTTTGGTAATATGTGTTTCCTCGTTTTACGGCTTTTCTAAATATCGCTGTTAGCTTTTCTTCTGGTATGCATCAAGGCATCCACTGCAAGTTGGGCGAGCCACCAAAAGGGTCATTGTATCCAACTGAGAAATCATGCACGTTATGTTTTTGGTTTGAAAATTATTTCACAACTATTGTTCTTTTATTGTACAATTTGAAATTAGATAAAACTTGTACAAATAAATTTTAAAAGTCATATGATGGGCAGTGTAAAAATAAAAACATCATAAAAAAATTCCTTAACGGGTAGGGTCACCCGTCAAATTTAACCCCTGTTCCCAACAAATTGAAAAACCAAAACATGCAAGTCATTGGGATGTGAGTGGTGGGCTCCTCCTTGCAAGGTTCTCGAAATATGGCCCTCGTATTCTATACGACCACGGGGCTGGAGTTTTCACTGTGAGCGGCGTGAGATGATGGTGCTATCCCATTTCTGAGATCGATGAATTCGGCCTTTCCATCATACGCCTCTCGGCTGAGGCTATGTAGGCATACAATTAAATGATGTGCAAGCTTCACTAACATTCCAGAAACCACAATTATGCTAAGGGTCTTTGGATCCACGTTTCCTGACACTCATCGCTGGGATTCACTACTTCTCTCAGTCTATGCTAGAAATTGGGTGAAACCGTTCAAAAATAATTAGTCATGATCTGCCACAGACCCTTATGTGCAGTGATGTTGAAGTAATTCCAGAGGAATTACTTATACAATACTCTTGTTACGTAAATTTCATGAGCCACTAATTGATAGATCTAAATTCCTAAGGGGCAGAACTTCACGTCTGTCTGTTGTATGGTGAGTCTAAAAATGAGAAGAGAGGTCGTTGTCATGGGTTTATGCAGGGAATTCTCCATGTAGAGTAGAAAGACCAACTGTGTGCCACGAGTAGAATTTTTCCCGAATGATCCCAGGCAGTCTGATGATGTAGAAATAATTCGCCACGATCTAGCCTAGATCCGCAACAGTGTTCAACAGTGATGGCATTCTGTCTCTTATGCCCTCACATTGTCCCTAATCGGCTTCTCCTCAGACACCGGTTGCATGGTACATATCTTCATGCGGCAGAAAGCACAGCGAAGAGACCAAAAAAAAAGTGCCACAAGACCCTTCGATCTCGATCTCATGTAGATCATGACCCTTTTTGATGTTAGGGTGATGGATTTGAGCAGATCTGTGACATTTAATATCTTTGCATCATTGCGTTGGCTCTTCACAGCGCTCAGATTCAATGATCAACCCATCAATGACTGTTCCAAAAAAATATATCTCAGCACAACGAACCATGAATAGATTTTATGCTACTCCTTATGCCACGTGCAATGAGAGGCAACACCTTGTACATCACTAGAGCTATAGATATCCTAAAGAAAATGGAGCAAAACTCTTGCTTAAGATCAAATCTAGATATAGAAAACCACACTTACACACAAATCTAGAAAGAGAGAAATAAAACCCACAACATAAATCAATTCTCACACGCTTATATTATATTAATCTATCTATGTACAAACTAATATCACTAAGGTTCTCTTGCATCTTCTCTGACATCTTCCTGGCCTTCCCTCTAGGGAGTCAAGCCAGTGCTAACTCTGGTACTATATTAGAGGCTAGAAATATATATCAAAAAACAATTGATTGCGCACAACAAATCACTCTTCAATATCTTATTGATCAAGATAATTATAGTTATATAAGACATAATAAACTGACTTTGACATCTCTAGATAATGACTCCAAGTCATACATTGGAATCAACATATTATAGACTGACTTTTTGTAACTCATAATGACAACTACACATGATATGGAAGCATTACTTCCAACAAAAACAATCCAAAGCTCCAAAAGAATTTTGAAGACATTAAATCTATTTATACATTCAAAAATGTATATATATTCATCTTAACCATGTATATATCTAAAATCTTCTGAGGTGTACTGTAAAAGAGATTTGTACCTCAAAGGATTCCCTCTTATCCCTTCATAGATCTATGGTTAATATTAACCTGTATTGATTTGATTAAAACCTTTATAATACATATGGCTACATGCATATGTAGATGGTATTTTTCTTTGTTATATTTCTATCTATTTAATTAAATTTAATATCTTATATTAGAGATTAGAAAATATATTTAATTTAAAATATATTGATTATAAAATAATAATTGTTATGAATAATGATAGTTACCATATGAATCATTATTATTTTAATTAATAAAAAAGAAAATTTTAAAATTTATATCTATTACTATATTATAATATTTTAATATTTGGTATTTGTATTGTAATTAGATTCTTAATATATTATGTTTATGCTTTTTTTTTTTTCTTTTGCTTTGAGAGTTAATTCAATTGGGCCAAGTTCTGGTTTCTAAAGTATCCTTTAATAAAAAGCCAGAGTTCAAATTTTTCTAAATGCCCTTGGGGTTTGAACCTATCCAAATAATTTTCATATCATTATAAATTAATTTAAACATAATTTTGGTGAAATATTAATAATTTTAATATGATGAATTATAATTTTATTAAATATATAAGAAAAATATTTTTTATATGAATATTAATTAATTTAAATATAAGTTTGTGAAATATAATTAGTTCTTCTAATATGATATAATTATAATTTTACTAACTTAATATGAAAAAAAATTAGATTTATTTATTATTTTTATTATTTTTTAAAATGAAATTCACACATACAATTTATTTGTTTGTTTCATGGTAGCCTTCTTATAATTCATTATTGCCTTCCTCCAACCTGACTATAATGATCGCTCTATAGTTGACCACTTTTTAAATAATTTCTGAGTGCATTTTTTTGTCATTTGATTTCTTATTACAAACTTAATTTGCAAAGTTTGAGCAATGTTATTTTATCCAAAATCTGAAGCAAAGTTAAATAAAATAAAATAAAATAAAAAATAAAAAGGAAGGAAGCCAATTTCTTTATATCCATGGTTACTATCCTCAATGTCCTTCCAAAGCCCTTTCCACATTTCTATCTAACCCTATCCACATAGCTATATGTATGCCTTCAACTTTGGCATTGTAAAAGATGCCTTACTTGTCTGGCATTCTAAAAGACAACTCTAGCATCGTAAAATATGCATTAAGCGCATTTCATGTAGAAATCTCCAGAGCCATCCAGATGTCCGATGTCACGCCCCCAAGCCTATGGTAGTCTTTCAGCCATGCCGGCGAGGTGCAACACCAGCGAACACTTTCTTTTTAACAATACTCGTGCACATGGACTACGCCTATCCACTTACTCCTACTTAGTTTGTAATTCTCAACCAAGTATAATTAAGTTATCCTTTATACCAATGAACACCCATACACATTCATTATCAACAGCAATTATAAACAAGAACACAATTGCACAGTATAAAGGGAGGGGCAACTCCCTGAACAATGACTCTGCCCAACAATATATTATGAATATCCGTTTACAATGTACAAGTATGCTTGGCAAGTCCAAGTCGCATACTTAGCCAATTTTACAATCAAGACAATCTCGGTTGCCTTCTTTCGTTTCACCTTCGTGCACCCTTGCACGATGGGCGGGCACTCACCCGAGCCACCAAGACACCCACGCCAAGACTTGGCACAAACGACACCTCAACACGATCACCCGGGTACAGCTTGCCCAACGCCTTCACCTAATCTCCAATTACGAGCTATCTCCATGCACTAGCCCAGACTAGCACATGAGCTATGCGCTCACTTCTTGTCACTTCTGTGCACAAGAACTGCGCACTACACTTGAGCGAAGATCGTATGTCGAATGTGTTGTTGAACACTCTCCCAACACATCCAATATATATCCATGGTAATGTGTGGGTGGGATGCCCAGCCGACCACCCCACCAATGCCACACACATCCCTCTCCAACACCATGGATAAGTCGGCCCCTACTCCATCGCAAGTTGGCCTCTACACATCCACAATGCTCTAACCACGGGTATAAACACCATCACATATCGTTTGTCCCTTGTCACAAAGTTTTCGTCGCAAGCCTTCGTTTCGTCGCATAACCGGGTCGCATAACCGTGTCGCACGAACGCCCGTCGCACTAACCATCGCTCACCTGTGCGCGTGCCCAGGTCACCTGGCACCCAACTGCGTCGCACAACCGAAGGCATTACATCTTCCTCCACCTGAAATTGTTGTCATCCTAAACAACATACCATCTTGGTATCCATCCACCAAGATCATCAATATCCATGATGTCAACTCTTCCACATACTACAAACATCGTTGCAACATATGTAGGACTCCATCTCCACCATGTCTCACCTCAACAACCATTTGTCACCAAGATAACCATACCAAGGTATACATCCCATCGGTATGTCATACATCATATATCCTCTCAATCCATGATCATCGACCACCTTGTCACAATTCCCCCACGCTGCTTTCCATCATGGAAGGCTGGCCCCTCCATCTCAAGCTACATGCCCACTACAACAATGTGTCAACCCATCATGTCATCATCAGCATGCGAACTACTGCCATGATACTCCAACAAGTGCTAACACATCTCTACCATGTGCTAATATCTCATCCCATGTGAACTGCTGCCATGATACTCCATCACAATGCCAACATGTCTCTATACACTTCCAGACCCCATGTCTGAACTAGTTGGGTAGCTAATCCAACCATCACACTCAAATCATGAGAGTGAACGTCCTCACATCACCATTAGTCGTTTCTCAAAACATCTGCCACATTCTGAACTCATCAAGAATCCATGCCTAGGTCCATGAAGTAGCCCTCATCTCATCTGCAACATGTCATGATGCTTGATGCCAAGCCATCCCTGTACCATCATACTTGCTCAATTTGCTTTAAGGGCTCACTGCCATGAGCAGCTAATAATGAGCCCCATCTTCTCGTCGATCTAAGAAGATGTGGAGGGAGTAGAGCCTAAAGGCTCACCCTCACTAATCATCTCAATCCATCTGTCAGGATCCTCAATCTCCATCCTTTGTAGATAAGTGATCCGATCCTCCTCTCGGAGATCCGGCCTCACATATGACTCATCATCATCATCATCATCATCATCCTCAACCACCTCTAGCCTTCTTGACAAATCCAAGATACTGTTTGAAAGAGTTTTGATGACCAATGACTACTCAGTAATCTTTGTCTCAACCATGGACAACCGCTTACTCATGTCACCCATTCGCTTCTCATCCTCCATTTGCATCACTGCCAACTTACAATCAGGCCTTGTTACTCCAATGGTAGGCACAGAAATGGGTACATCTTCCCTTCCATTGTAAATGTACAGCTTCTTCAAATGTGGAACAATCATAGCATCAAATTGTTTCATGAATTCCATCCCCAGCACAGCCTCATAGTCATCTATCTGCACTATAGTGAAGTCAACCTTCCCTGTCCACTCACCAAGTATTGTGTCCACCTTTTCAGCTACACCAAGAACTTCATTTGGAGGAGAATTCATTGTCTTCATTTGTGACTTGATAGGTACAAATTTCAGCCCAATCCTTCTCGCAGTATCTTCTCCCATGAAGTTATGAGAAGCCCCACTATCCATCATAGTGAGTACATCAACATCTCCAACTTTCATCCGAACATACTCCAACTTATTCCTCTCATGATCCTTTCGAGAGATCACCTCTGTAGCAGCAACAACACCAAGGATTTGCATCATCCCCATAGAAGCTCCTTCCTCCTTCGCATTAGATTGTGCAATCATAGCCACTTTCAGTTTAGAAGGACAATTCTTCACCGTATGTGGTCCAGCACATATCCAACACTTCAAGACTTTATTCGTTTTCGAACTGTCATCCGATTTCGAAGCATCATCTTTCTTCTTCTCTTTCAGCTTGTCTCATCATAATGCTCCACCAACCTGTCCATAGCAACAAAAGCCTCTTCAAGTGTTCTAATCCTCTGTCTCTTCACTTCATTGCGTGCCCAAGGCTTCAACCCAATAATGAAATTGAACACCTTGTCTCTCTCCGCCATGTCAGGAAGTTCTAGGACCGCACATGCAAACTCCCGCTGATATGTATGAAGGTTCCCAATCTGCTTTATGAATTTTATCTTCGTCCTTGCTTCCCATGTTTCATCCTCAGGACTGAAATGGGCCTGCAAAGCTCCTTTCATCTCATCCCATGAAGTGATGTCACTAGTACTGCCACTAGCAATCTGGCCCATCCTTCTTCGCCACCACATCTTAGCATCCTTTGTTAAGAACTGAGCAGCTACCTTGACCTTTGTCTCATCATTAAATAGACCCAACTGTTCCAAGTATTGCTCCATGTCTCATAGAAAGTTGCCAAGAGTCTTTGCACTCCTTGTACCATCGAAAGATTATGGTCCCTTGACTTTCACATGAGGCACTCCTCCACCTGAGCCATGCTTCACGGCCTTCTTCAACACCGCGATCTCATCTCTAGCTTCATTAAGAGATTTCTTCAAGTCCATGATCTCTGCAAGACCCTGGTCCCTTGCTTCTTCAACCTCCTTGAGCATTACTTCAAGTTGTGTACACATAAGATCAGTGTACTCGTGTTGTGTCCTGAGTTCATCGAGCTCTTCCTTCAACTTCGAATTGGCCTCTTGTCCCTTAGCGAACAAGTCCATCTTCTTATCCAAAGAAGTCTCCATGGCCTCCATTCTCACCAACACTTTCTCCATAAGCGTTATAGTAGCATCGTGCACACTAGACCCAGCCTAGGATTCAGCCATTGCTAATAGCCTCTTCCTTCTTTGCAATCTAGTCTCGACCATACAACAGCTTCACTTGCAACCCAATTCCTTGATGCAACACTTATCAGGAAGTGTTTCACCAACCTCTTTTCTTTTCAAGTACCTGTTACCATAGTCACTTCTTCATGAGCATCACTAGCTCAACACTTCATCAACACCGTCATCAGCCTGCTCTGATACCAACTGTCACACCCCCAAGCCTACAATAATCTTTCAACCATGTTGGTGAGGTGCGGCACCACCGAACACTTTCTTTTTAACAATACTCATGCACATGGACTACGCCTATCCACTTACTCCTACCTAGTTTGTGATTCTCAACCAAGTATAATTAAGTTATCCTTTATACCAATGAACACACTTACACATTCATTATCAACAACAATTATAAACGAGAACAAAATTGCATAGTATAAAGGGAGGGGCAACTCCCTGAAAAATGAGTCTACCCAACAATATATTATGAATATCAGTTTACAATGTACAAGTATGCTTGGCAAGTCCAAGTCCCATACTTAGCCAATTTTACAATCAAGACAATCTCGGTTGCCTTCCTTCATTTCACCTTCGTGCACCCTTACATGATGGGCGGGCGCTCACCCGAGCCACTAAGACACCCACACAAAGACTTGGCACAAATAGCACCTCAACACGATCACCCGGGCACACCTTGCCCAACGCCTTCACCCAATATCCAAGTACGAGCTATCTCCATGCACTAGACAATACTAGGGTATGAGCTATGTGCTCACCTCTTGTCACTTCTGCGCACAGGAACTGCGCACTACACTTGAGCAAAGATCGTATGTCGAATGTGTTGTTGAATGCTCTCCCAACGCATCCAATATATATCCATGGTAACGTGTGGGCGGGCTGCCTAGTCGACCGCCCCACCAACGCCACACACACCCCTCTCCAACGCCATGGATAAGTCGACCCCTACTCCATCGCAAGTCAGCCTCTATGCATTCACAACACTCTAACCGCAGGTATAAATTCCATCGCATATCGTTTATCACTTGTCGCAAAGTTTTCATCGCAAGCCTTCGTTTCGTTGCATAACCGGGTCGCACAACCGTGTCGCACGACCGCCCGTCGCACTAACCATCGCTCACCTGTGTGCGTGCCCAGGTCACCCAGTGCCCAACCACGTCGTACAATTGGAGGCGTTACATCCGGGGCCTGGTTCACCATTTCCTCACTACCTCCCATGACATTATTGCTTGAACTTTGGCTTTGAAAGCCCGCAAAGGATTCTCCTTTCTTATTTCCTAATTTATTTGTCCCTTTTTTCCTTTCTGGTTTTACCTCCATTCTGCTTGTTTGCCTTTTTGGGTTGGCTTGCAACTCATTTTGTTTATTAACTTGAACCTTAAGTACCTCGATCTTGATATGTTTACCCACGCATAGTTACTTGCAACTAAACATGCTATGGTCATTCCATATAGGTGGTTCCTGTTTTCCCATACCATCCGGTAGAACATGTGGGCTCTAACGTCCCTTGGAGGAACACCAAGAAAGGGCAAGTCTCATGACTCCTTACCTGACTCACAAGACTTTGTGCCTACATCACTGGTCCTCGAGATGATGGGAATCTTAATATGCATCCCATCACAGGTAAATATCTGTAAAATATCCTTATATTTTATTTCCATATTCCAAAATACTACTAGCTCCTAGATATGCCTCAAAATTACTCTCAACAAGCTATATGGGCTTTTATGTATTCCATCTTAATGATAAAAAATAGGATTAAATTTTAGCTAAACTTTTAGAGTAGTTTTGAATTTTACTTTAACATGGTTCGTTGATCTCAAAGGATAAGGAAAGAAACATAATTACAACAAAATTTTGAACAAATAATAAGAGCAATGGCAGACAAAGCTAGTTGATTCCAACATACATGGTTGGCCTTGGAGGATAAGAAAGAAACACATTTGCAACAAGATTCTGAAGATATATAACAACTTCAAATATATCAAACAAGCTTAAAATAGATAAACAAGGAAAGGCATAAGTTACTTATACTTTTCACTGTCTCAAAGTTTGCAACTTGAATTTGTAACTTGCAACATAAGATTCTATTAGCTATATAAATCCGCTAACTTGAGTCCTTTACAAAATAATCTTGCTTTGAACATTATGCTCCTAGGTTAAATTTTTCAAAGTAGATTTCTATGCTAATGGTTTCAAATTCATTGCACCCGACCTTTTACCGTCTGAAGCCTAAATTCTCTTGAAGGAAAACTAGGCTAGTATGACTGAAACGTAAGCCGAAAGAAAGATAATAAGATGGGCCCTTTTCACACCATATTTAAATATGCCCCATTTTCACACCATATTTAGATTTGACCCATAGTTCTTAGTGAACTCTTAATTCCTCAAATACAATGGTTTATAAGAGATCCTATACGATCGCACTACTATAACTATACAACTGCTCCTGCCCAAAGCATTGGTATTCATCCATTCATCCTTTCACTATGCGGTTCCTTTGATATTGTAACAATGTCCAACAAGGAAAGAAAACAAACTCTCTAACCAGTAGTGAGGCATCCATTATGCAACTAACATGTCCCCATCTCTCATGCCTTCTTTTACAAATTGGTTCAAGAAATAACTATTGACCTAGAACCAATTGATCTATATTTTGTTGGAAATATTAATCTCAACCACTGCATTAAACACCCTTACAGCAACCATATTTTTTAGAAGTATTTTTGTAGGTTGTGTTTCTATTTGAAGATGGAAGGATTGAAGAAAGAATAGAAGTATTGCACGAACCATTATGCAACACATAATAGAAGTTAAGGAATTTAGTGAAGTTTGGTAAATACGAGGAAGCGTTTACTATGCGATTACTACCCACAATCCACAAACACTTGCGTGATTATTGTCCACACTCAACAACAACTGTGTATTAATTATTTTCTCGGTCATGTATTAATGTAAAATTATATGCTGAGATAAATGTGGATGTAAAATTCATTTTGTGAGAGAGAGAAAGAGAGGTTGGTTAAGTTAAACAATGAGAGTTTGTGAGGAGAAAATGGTGGAGAAAATTTTGGTCGGTGAGTGAAAACAACCGTTACTATGTTTTATTTTGTGTTACTCCACAACCCCTGCTAAAGTGTAAATCACTGTATACCTTTGTTTTTACTTGGTGAATCAGCCGCAGTCTCATATGAATGTATTTTCATGAATTAGAATCTAATCCTCAGTTTTATTATGTTGCTCCAAGCTTACTATGTTTTACTCTGTTTTTTCCATGAGTAAATTATGTGTTATTATTAACCTTCTCTATAGTTGTGTGAGCTGGACTCTTCACGAAACTCCTTTCCTCTTCCTTTCCCCTATGCCTCTCCACCTAAATTCCTTGTAATCCTCAGTTTTATTATGTTGCTCCAAGCTTACTATGTTTTACTCTGTTTTTGCCATGAGTAAATTATGTGTTATTATTAAGCTTCTCTATAGCTCCGTGAGCTAGACTCTTCACAAAACTCCTTTCCTCTTCCTTTCCCCTCTGCCTCTCCACCTAAATTCCTTGTGCAGTTGCACAAAAATCCTTGGCACAAGTGAACTCTTTGCAAAACTCCTTTCCTCTTCCTTTCCCCTTTGCCTCTCTGCCTAAATTCCTTTTTTTGACATGGTATGAGAGCAAGTTAAATTCTACTGGTGTAAAAACAAGTGTTTTTACTAGCAATTAAAATGGTTTTGAGGGCAAATTGTTTTAAGCATATTTACCAGCAGGTAAGGTAGAAAGTTTTTTTTCTTACACTCAGAAATGAAAACGTCAAGCACAATCTTGACTAATCCTCAAATACCTTTGTTTAATGGAAAAAATTTTGATTATTGGACTATTACAATGAAGGCCCTATTTTCTTCTCAAGACATTTGCGATTTGGTGGATAATGGTTTTTAAGAACTAGCAGATGCAAGAACATACAATGTCCTGTCTCAAGTAAAAAGAGGCTTGTTAAGAGACAACAGGAAGAAGAATGCAAAAGCCCTCTTCTACATTTTTCAAGCAGTTCATGAAAGTTTTTTCCCAAGGGTTGCAGCAGCAACGAAGTCCAAGCAAGCATGGGACACCTTCCAGACAGCCTGCCAAGGGATGGAGAAATTCAAGACAACAAAGCTGCAAATGTTGGGAAGAGACTTTGAAACACATTGTGTGAAAGAGTCTCAGAATGTAGACTCATTTTTTGCACATGCAATTGGGTTGGTTACTCAAATCAGATCTCATGGTGAGACGCTTGACGAAAGAAGAATAGTTGAGAATGTTTTGAGAAGTTTGCCAACAAGGTTTGATGTCATTATTATGTCAATAGAAGAGATAGAGGATCTCTCACAGTTCTCAATGGATGAGCTTAATGAATCACTGATTTCTCATGAACATAGACTGAATAGAGAAACAAGGTCCTCCTTGGAGCATGCATTCAAGACACAAGTATCGTTTGGTCAAGATCGAGGCAGAGGAAGATCATATACTAGAATCCCACACAAAGGTGGAAGAAGAAACCTTTCAAGCTCAAACGGAAGAGGTAGCAATCAAAATCCAAGTCAATGCCCAAGCCAAAATCAAGCACAAGGTCAGAGGTATGATAAATCTCAAGTTCAATGTCATTACTGTAAGAAGTATGGTGATTATGTAAATGAATGTAGAAAGAATCAATATGACATTAGTAACAAACCAACTGTAAATTTCACAAAAGAAAGTTAGAATGATTATAACATATTTTTAGCTTGTAAAGTAGCACAATAAAAACAAAGTGATATATGGTATCTAAATTCAGGGTGTAGCAACCACATGTGAGGAAACATAGAAATGTTTTCCAATCTAAATGAAAGTGTAAAACTTGAAGTGACATTAAGAAATGATAGCAAACTCTTTGTCATGGGAAAATGAAGACTTAATATCCTAACAAAGATGGGGGAGAAGAAATACATCTCAAATGTTTACTTTGTCCCTAGTCTAAAGCATAACCTCATAAGCATTGGACAACTCATACAAAAAGGCTACAATTTCTTTTTCAAAAATGATGTGTGCACAATTTTGGATAGACCTCCAAGTAGATAGTTGATTGCAAAGCTTCAAATGGGAAAAAATAGAATGTTTCCCCTAAAAATAAGATCAAATTTTCAAAAATAACGTGCACAAGCACAACACTCAATGAACTCACAAAAGGATGGAAGAAAATATGCAGTTGTCATACAAGTAAACTTTCAAGCAGAGGTCAAACATGAAAATTGGTTACGACATTTGAGATTTGGACATCTCAACTTTGGAGGTTCCAATTTACTACATAGGAAAGGCATGGTGAAGTGACTACCACTCATAGAAAATCTAGACAACCTATGTGAGGGATGTATCTTGGGCAAGTAACATAGCAAGACATTTCTAGCAGAAAAGACAGTAAGGGCAAAGGCACCTTTGGAGATTGTCCACTCAGATTTATGTGCACCAATGTAGACACCATCAATTGGTGGCAGCCACTATTTATTGACCATCATAGATAACTACACAAGTAAGACATGGGTCTATTTCCTAAAAAATAAAAGTGAAGTGTTTAAGAACTTTTTCCAATACAAAGATCTTGTTGAGAAGCAAAGTGGACACTACATGAAAGTCCTTAGGACTGTCAGAGGTGGCGAATACATCTCAAATGACTTCTTTCAATTTCGCATGGAGCATGGAATTCACAAGAAATTTACAACAAGGTATACACCTCAGCAAAATGGTGTGGAAGAAAGGAAGAATAGGACCATTATGGAATGGCAAGGACTATGATGAAAGAAAAGCATTTGCCAAATGATTATTCGGCTAAAATTGTAACTTGTGCAGCATATATCTTGAATAGATGTTCAACCAAAAGTGTCTAGAACATAGTTCTTGAAGAGGCATGGAGTGGAAGAAAGCATAGTGTCACTCACATGAGATTTTTTGGATGTGTGGAATATGCACATGTCCCAGATGAGTTGAGGTTGAAGTTGTACAAAAAGGGAGAGAAATGTATATTTTTTGGATACAATGATGTATCCAAGGCATACAAAATCCACAATCCATTAACCAAGAAGGTCATAATCAAGAGAGATGTGTAGTTTATAGAAGATGAAGCATGGGATGGAAGTTTAGAGAAGGGAGTCAATGCCAAAGCATATATACCACATGAGGACAAAGAGGAATTAACACCAGCAAATAATTCCTTGACAGTGACTCTCTCTGCTACTATTCAAGCACAACAAAGTAGGCAGCGAGCAACAACATCAACAAATAATAGGATAGCTTCACGCAGCCAAGTAAGTGCTTCTCCAAGCACACCGCAAAGTGCCACACCAAGTGACATGTCAAGCCTATATTTAACAAGCACAAGAACACCAAAATTCAGAAATTTAAATGAAATTGATGAGCAAGATGAAGTTGATAATAGCGTTGGTCTGAATTCCTTATTTACCTTGTTTTGTCATGTAAATGACCACATCCATTTTGAGGATGCACTCAAAGAAAAAAAATGGGTTGCAGCAATGGGGGAAGAAATAGAAGCAATGGAAAGGAATGACACATGGAAGTTAGTGAACCTTCCGAAAGGAAAACATGTCGTTGGAGTGAAGTGGGTCTATAAGACCAAAAGCAACATTGAGGGAAAGATTGGAAGGTAGAAAGCAAGGCTAGTCATCAAAGCATACCAGTAGTAGCATGGAAGAGATTACGCGAAGATGTTCACACCAGTTGCGAGGATGAAGACACTACGGGCAATTATGGCGATTGTCGTGCATCATAAATGGAAAGTGTATGAAATGGACTCAAAATCAATGTTCTTGAACGGAGTGCTAAAAGAGGAAGTGTATGTTGTGCAACCACTTGGTTATGAGGTAGAAGGCCAAGAAGACAAAGTGTATCCCTGATGGAATATCTTTATGGGCTTAAGAAAGCACCACGTGCATGGTATAGCAGGATAGAGGCCTACTTGTTGGACAATGGTTTCAACAAATGTGACACTCAACCTGCTCTTTAGATCGAAGAGAGCGATGGTAAGATTCTTATTGTTGTCTTATATATAGGTGATTTGATTTTTACAGGCAGTGATGATTTCCTCATCGTTGATTTCAAACAAGTCATGAAGAGTGAATTTGAAATGACCGACTTGTGACTGTTAAGATATTTTTTGGGCATAGAAGTAAAGCAAATAGAAAATGACATTATTATCTCTCAGGCAAAGCATCTGGCAGACATTTTGAGGAGGTTTAAAATGAATAACAACAAGTCTGCACCCACTCCAACTGTCATGGAGTTGAAGTTGAGCAAAGAAGATGCTAGGTAGCTTGATGTATTTGACCACCACTAGGCTGGATATAATGCATGTAGTAGGTTTAGTGTCGAGGTTCATGGAGACACCCACATTAGAAAACAATGAAAAGGATTCTAAGGTATGTCAATGGGACAAAATAGTATGACGTTTTGTACACAACAATAAGTGATTTTAGGCTGGTTGGTTACACTAACAGTGATTGGGTAGGAATTGTCAATGATAGAAAGAGCACATCACGATATGTTTTTTATTTGGGTTCTGGAGCCATCTCATGGGTCTCCAAGAAGCAGCCAATAGTGTGACTGTCAACAGCGGAAGCTAAATATGTTGTAGCAACAACAACATTTCAGGCAATTTGTATGAGAAGGATGTTGAGGGATCTTTGTCATGACGAAGAGGGAACGACAACTATTTTCTATGACAACACCTCAGCAATTGCATTGTCAAAGAATTCGGTCTTTCACAAGAGGACCAAGAATATTGATTTTAAATATCATTTTATCATAGAGTTGATTAACAATGATGAAATTGTGTTGCATCACTACAGGTCACAAGAACAATTTGATGATAACTTCACAAAGTCGTTGGCACCTAAAAGTTTTGTTTATCTCAAAAACTGTTTGGAAATTGTCAATGGAAAAAATTTTGATTAAGGAGGAGCGTTGGAAATATTAATCCCAAAAACCGCTTTAAACACCCTGACAACAACCATACTTGTTAGAGTTATTTTTTTGCAGGTTGCATCTTTGTTTGAAGATGGAAGGACTAAAGCCAGAACATAAGTACCCCGTGAACACATCACATAAGTTAAGGAATTTAATGAAGTTTGGTAAATACCAGCAAGTGTTACTGCCCACACTCAACAACCAATGTCTAATAATCATTTGCTCTGTCATGTATTAATGTAAAATTGTTAAGGAATTTAATGAAGTTTGGTAAACACCGACAAGTGTTACTGTCCACACTCAAGAACAATTGTGTATTAATCATTTGCTCTGTCATGTATTAATGTAAAATTGTATGTTGAGATAAATGTAAATGTAAAAGTCATTTTGTGAAAGAGAGCAAGAGAGGTTGGTTAAGTTAGATAGCTAGAGTCTATAAAGAGAAAATGGTGGAGAAAATTTTGGTGGGCACATGAAACAACAATTACTGTGTTTTACTGTGTGTAACCCTGCAACCCCTCGTGAAGTGTAAATCAATGTAGACTTTACTTGTTAAATAAGCCATAGTCTCATCTAAATGTATTTTCATTAATTAAATTTAATCCTAAATTTTATTGTGTTGCTCCAAATCTACTCTATTTTACTATGCTTTTGCTAGGAGTGAATTCTGTGTTTTTATTAAGCCTCTCTTGGCGAAACTGCTTTCCTCTACCTTTCAGCGTTCCTTTTTCTAACACATCGTTGGCTTTATTGAACATGCAAGGTTAATCCATGCGGATGGGCTCTCTTTACATCAAACACATGTTGTAATGACCAAACAGTTATATGAATAATTTTCTAAATTACCATGCTAGGTAAATGTGAAAACTGGAACTATTACTTTATGTTTTTTTTATGGAAACGTATTGATTTAAACGATGGATTAAATAATATAGTAAATAACCTTTTGTGAGAAGTTATTTACTTCTGCTTGTCTAATTAAAAGAAACGGTTGCCAGTTAACAAGGGGCAGCCGTAACTACCTTTTCTTTCCATAGTATTGGGAAAAAGAAAAAGGGGGAGACCTGGGCTGTTAGAGAACAGACAGAGAAGATAGAGAAAGCAGAACAAAAGAAAGGAGTACTATGTCTGGTGAGGACCAGATGGTACAGGCACTGCTGTGCATCATTTTGCATCGTTGTTAGCATGCACCACCTTGCTAAAGGCAGTGGCCTGCAAGTGAGCTTGGGGGAGAGACTCAGGTCTGAGTGACTGATCTCGTGGTTGGGAGGATAACAGGCTTTAATGAGTTCCTCCAGGTTGGAGGGTATCAGAAACTAAAGCAAGCTTAGTACAGGTAAGTACATTATAACTACAGTATTTAATGAGTACAAATCCTTTTCCTTTAAAACCTGACAGGGTTAATATTGATTGTAATTAGGATTTTATAGTAAAATTGTGAGGAGTATCATTAACTGCGACCGAAATCTCGTAGTAAATTTGTACAGAGTAATATTAGCTGTAATTGCAAGTTCATAAGTAGACCCATGAAGGTTATGATTATTATCTGTGCAGGATATTAATAACTGTGAATGAGCTTTCATGGTACATTGATGCAGGTTATGAATAACTGAACATGCAATTAGTTTTAAATCTGTGCAAATGACATTAGCAGAAAAAGGAAAACAAAATTAGAACACATATATATAATGAGATGAGTAAGTGGATTGTTTAGTCTGTTGACCAAACTTATTAGAATAATCCTCAGTCCGAACCATTGTCGAACAAACCCAAAGATATATGAGAACAACCAGCATTATCTTAAAGAATATACCCGTAGGAACAATACTACATATGCTAAATGCAAAAATTATGGCTAAGTGAGAGATGAAACATTATGACCACGTGAACAGTAGAAAGCCGGTTGAAATAGGAACTGGGTTCCTTCACAAGTTACAGACTAACATATATACACAATTATAGTAACCTTAAGAACAAAATTGCGAGCCTTAAGGCCGAGAGGCTTATTGGCTTTTGTGCGCTCAACACTCCTATTATGAAGTACAGGTAGCTGAAATCAAAAGCGTGATTCAGGAAAACAAAAGAAGGAATGAAGTAACAGAAAAACCCCATGGTGACCGAGACGGAAACGTCTAATATATTTATAAAAAAAAAAGAACGACCTGTAACATATATACGCATATATCAACAGAGAGTCTCAGAATGATATTTGCAGCTAAAACATTAATGAAACCCTGTATACCATTAGAGGAATGTATATATATACCAAAATAACTGTAAGCCACGAATAGTTCCCCTAGGGTAAAGCAGGCATCACAAGAAATATGCATAACCCGGCGTAAGAACTCTACAGCAAGACTAGTAAAAAAACACCACCTGATATCTAGGCAAATAATCATCTGTAAATACAAGTGGCATTCATTTTTAGAACATATTACCCAGAACTAATTCACACGGAAATGAATAGGAACATTTCTGTAATACAGAGTCGTGGATGCAAACAAAACACGTGAAACCCTCATAAGATATCAAATAGCCATATAAATTAATCAAGAAGTAATATCAGACCGCTTAAACCCTGAAATATTTAACAATGTCAAGCAGGAGAGCTGAGTCTAGATAAACCACTGAGTACATCACTGTATGGTGCCAGCATAAATAATACATCGAACCCCAAGGGTTTCAAAAAATGTATAATGCTACAGACTGTGTAGACCAAAGACAAACCCCTATCATACTCGCTCGAATAGGCTTGAGAAGAATATATAAATGACAGAAAAGAGATGCAGGGTTTCACAACTGCAAAGAAAACCCAGTAACTTAAATGCCGTCGAAGGGCTTCACAGCTTGAACAATCATAGAGAGCAGAAGGGGCTCCTGGCAGTAAAAGAAACGGGGTTCAGACAATCAAATTGGGACTAACATTGATAAACCATAGTTAGGGTAAACTTACCCGGCAATGGAGGTGAAATGAAACCCGATAAACCCCTGTCGACGCTGAACTCCATGCTCGGTGCCCTGCAGCAAAAAAAAAACCCAATGCATCAACAAACTCATTTTCTCTGTTAAGCGGCATGTAAAAGGTAGATCCCGTCAGGGTAAATAATTAAAAAAAAAAAAAACACAGAAACGATATACTATTAGAATGCCGAGCAGTACTGGCAGCCTCATTGTCCAAGCAGGTTGACCTATGCAGGTAGCAAAACGTTCTCAGCTGAGCTCGGAGTAATCTATCATGGCCGACCAGAAGCGGTGAGAACCGCTCTTGGTGGATCACGGGTTGCAAAGCCGACTGCGCAAATAGCAATCCCAAACCCTAAACAAACCCTCTTCAATCGGCTTAAGTAAATGACCACCGTAGATCTTCAGGGAACGGATCTGGGACGTTCGTTCCAGGCAGGATCTCGAGGTAGCGGCGGGTTGTATTGCAGCAATTACTGTCACAGCTACCACAGTGAGCTTCAACAAGGAATGTATCCAAGGAAATCCTGAGGAGTCCGACCATTCCTGTCCAGACGGTAGAGGAATACCCCTCCCGAGTAAATGCATGGGACAGGTGGCAACGGAAGCGCCAAGTGGCATGGATAATCCGCCACTTCCACATAGAACCATATAACAACTAACGCATTCCATATATTAAGACTTAGGTCATCAAATATTATAATGTACAAAGGTAAGTTACCACGTGCGCACAATGATATGTGACACATAATTGTTATGTGTAAAGTAGAAATTTTTTTTACTTGGATATTAATCTAGTTGCGATTATGACATATGGTATCAGAGCCCAGATACAGCACTGTGGCCTCTGGGTAGAACAGTAATGCCAGACAAGGACATTGTGTTAAAAAAAAAAAAAAAAAAAAAAAAATTTAGCAAGTAGTTGGTACCGATAATACTCTTGAATATTTCTTTCTGTTGTTGCACAAAGTACAGGATCTAGGGTTGAATACGGAGATATGAGGAGGGCAGATAATACAACACGACGCACTATAATGGGACAGGGAGTACCTGGTCCAGAGAGTAACCCAGAACTGTGGGTACAACTTGGAGAAGAAGCCAGGGTTACAAATCAGGCAATCCTGGAGACGGTACAAGAACTGAAGAATGAAATAGCTCGTCTACGGGAAGACAATGCTTGGTTAACAATGGAACAAGAAAGAATCTTAAAGAGTTTATCTGACAGACAAAATCAAGTACCAGTTAATCCTAGTGTAGAAGAGCAAAGGATGTCTGAAGAACAAAATCATCACATACCTCTCGAGGGATCCGAAGAACGGGAGGAACGCTCTGACAATGTATTTGACCAACAAACCTCAAAAAAGCAAAAAGTAGAATTACAAGGAGAATTCCGCAAAATTAAACCACCACATTTTGACGGAGAGCAAGAAGAAGCAGCGGAAGCCTGGATCATTAATATGAACAAGTATTTTCAGCTTTATGAGTATGATAACAATCTGAAAGCACAATTAGCTATTTTTCAGTTACAAGGGAAGGCCACCTTATGGTGGGAGGAGGTGAAGATAGTAAAAGGAGTCACCGACCAGAATATTACATGGGACAGTTTTCAAAGGTTCTTTAAGGAACGATATCTAACGGAATGCTTCTATGATGAGAAGGCAAGAGAGTTCCACGATCTGCGGTTAGGACAGTAGACTATGGACGAGTTCATCACCCGCTTTACTTCCTTGCTTCGTTACGTACCGTATATAAGGGAAGAGAAGGCCAAGATCCAGATATTTGTTAGCAGTTTTCCACCATATATGCGAGAAAGGATTGAGTTTGACAATCCAAAGTCAATGGACGAACTAATTCGCAAAGCTAGAATCTGTTATCAACAAAGTAAACAGAAAGGGGAAACTGCTAACAGAAAATGGAACGAGAAGAGAGGCTTTAAGACAGTTGGTAACAGTAAAGGCAATCGTGGCAATGGAAGTAAGGGAAATGGCAAAGGAGTAAATAGCAGATTTGCGCCCAGAACTGCATCTAAGTTTAGAACTACAAATGAGCCCAAAGGCAGTGAACAGCACCTAAAAATGGATAATGAAGGTACAGCAAGACCTCTGGTGCAGTGCTGGGGTTGTGGGGGACCTCACTATATTAAAAACTATCCACAGCGAAAAGGAGCTAAGCAATTATCTCAAATTCATGAAGCTTCAACAGTAGGCGAGGTTGGTCGCAGTATACCCAGGATTAATGCGGCTCTTGAAGATCGGCAGGCAGAATATCAACCAACCATGGTTGAATTCGAAGGTAAAATCTCAAACCTTACCATATCTGTTTTAATTGATCCTGGGGCTACATTAAGCTATGTAAGCCCAAAAGTAGTGGAACAATGTAATTTACAATCTGTTAAATTCAAAAATCCTTGGCTAGTACAACTAGCTACTGGAGCCAAGCGACGGGTAACAGCCAAAGTCAATAATTGCTCATTTACCATAGCAGACCAGCCAGTGACAGCTGATCTGAACGTACTCCCTCTTGGCTCCTATGACATCCTGATTGGAATGGACTGGTTAGAAAAGCACTGGTCATTAGTGGATTGCAAAACCAAAGTTATTTACTACCGGGACCAGCAAGGAAACAGGAAGGAAATGCAAGGAATAAAGCAACCAGTGCAAGTTCACCCGATAACTGCAAACCAACTGATAAAATGTATACGGAAGGGGTGTCAAGCTTACGCTATTCAGGTGGGATATGCGGATTCCAAAGATAAGTCAGCTTCTTTGAACAGTATACCTATAATCCAAGAATTTACAGATGTATTTCCAGAGGAAATTCCTGGGCTACCACCATGAAGAAATATAGATTTTACTATTGAGCTGGTACCTGGGGCGGCACCAGTGTCACGAGCACCCTACCGAATGAGTATACCTGAACTGACAGAATTAAAGATGCAGTTGCAGGAGTTATTAGACAAGGAGTACATTCGGCCTAGTGTGTCTCCATGGGGAGCTCCAGTTTTATTTATCAAGAAGAAGGATGGTACTCTCCGAATGTGTATTGACTACAGACAGTTGAACAAGTTAACCATTAAGAATAAGTACCCCTTGCCTCGGATCGATGAGCTGTTCGATCAGGTGAAAGGCGCAACGGTATTCTCCAAGATCAATTTACGATCTGGATATCATCAAATCCAAATTAAGGACGAGGACATCACTAAGACAGCCTTTAGAACAAGGTATGGACACTACGAATTTGTGGTTTTGCCATTTGGGCTAACCAACGCCCCTGCAACTTTCATGTGCCTAATGAACAACATTTTTCATCCATATTTGGACCGGTTTGTGCTGATATTCATTGATGACATATTAATATATTCACGCACAATCGAAGAACATTATGAACATCTTCGAATGGTATTGCAAACCCTTCGAGAGCACCAGTTGTACGCAAAATTTAGTAAGTGTGACTTCTTCAAGGAGGAAATCCAGTACTTGGGTCACGTGATCACAAAAGAGGGAATTGCAGTGGATCCGGAAAAGATAAAGGCCATAATGGACTAGCCCGTGCCAAAAGACGTAGCAGATGTCCGATCTTTCATGGGATTGGCTGGCTACTATAGGAGGTTCGTGGAAGGCTTCTCCAAAGTAGCTTTCCCCATTACCTCATTACAAAAGAAAGGAAAGTCATTCCAATGGACCCCGAATTGCCAGAAAAGTTTCGAGTAACTGAAGCATTTGCTCACCACGACACCTATCCTCTGTATAGCAGATCCTAATAAGGATTATGTGGTCTATACAGATGCAAGTAAGGAAGGATTGGGAGGAGTCTTAATGCAAGAAGGTAGAGTGGTTGCCTACGAGTCACGTAAATTGAAAGAACATGAACAGAGATATTCTGCCTATGACTTGGAACTGGCTGCTATGGTACATGCTCTAAAGATGTGGCGGCATTATCTTATGGGCAGGAAATTCGTGCTGCTTACCGACCACCATTGACCAACTATTTCAGCCAGTCTACTTTAAATGCTAGGCAAGCGCAATGGATGGACTTTCTAAGCGGTTTCAACTTTGACATAAAACATTTGCAGGGGAAAGCAAACAGAGTGGCAAACGCTTTAAGTAGGAAAGTACAAAGTTTGTATGAAGTTTCCATCAGTGGATGGAAAAACCCCTTTCTAGACATAATAAAGGAAACTTCAGACCAAGATGCAGAATATCAGCAGCTAAGACAGCAAATACAACAATCTGTCAAAGAAGGCAGTCAACAAGAATATACGATAGATGACACTGGATTAATCTATTTCAAAGGAAAAATATGTGTGCCCAATCACAGCAGAATTAAAAATCTGATCATGGACGAATTTCACATCAGCCATTATGCTGGCCACCCGGGTTATCAAAAGATGATAACAGCGATCCAGAAGGAATATTTCTGGCCAGGAATGAAGCGAAACATTGTGGAATATTTGGCACGATGCTTAGAATGTCAGCAAATTAAAGCTGAACATCAGCACCCAGCAGGGCTGTTACAACCCTTGCCCATTCCAGAGTGGAAATGGGAAATCATCTCCATGGACTTTATCACTGGGTTACCTAGAACAAAGAAAAACAATGATTCCATTATGGTAGTAGTGGACAAATTAAGCAAGGCTGCGCATTTCATACCAGTGCAATCCACATTCAGAGCTGCACAAATCGCCCACATTTTTATGCAGAATGTGTTCAGATTGCATGGTCTTCCAAAAATAATAATCTCCGATCGGGATGTGAAATTCACATCAGCTTTTTGGAAGACATTGTTTACTGATTTGGGTACTCAGTTGAACTTTAGCACAGCCTACCATCCGCAAACTGATGGACAGACGGAAAGACTGAACCAAGTCGTAGAAGATATGTTAAGGGCTTATGTTATGCAACAACCCACACGGTGGGAAGAGTACTTACATTTGGTGGAGTTTGCGTATAACAATGGGTATCATACCTCAACGCAAATGAGTCCATTTGAAGTTATGTACGGACGAAAATGTCGTACACCCTCCAGTTGGGGAGGGCCTAAGGATAAACTAAGTTTAGGACCTGAAATGCTTAAAGAGATGGAGGACATGGTAAAGAAAGTGCGTGTTAATTTGAAGGCGGCTTAGGATAGACAAAAGAACTTTGCTGATCGGAAAAGAAGATTTAAAGAGTTCCAGGTTGGGGATCATGTGTACATTCGGATTCAAGCCAAGAGAAGCACATTGCAGTGGGCTGGTTGCGCTAAATTGGCACCCAGATATTGTGGACCCTTTCAGATTCTGACAAGGGTCGGACCGGTGGCATACCAGCTGGCCTTGCCAAGCCACATCCGGGTCCATAATGTATTCCATGTGTCAGTTCTAAAGAAGTATGTGTATGATCCTAAGCATGTAATCCGGTGGCAGGATATACAGGTGGGGTTAATGTTGTAATAAGGTTTCAGCAAGAATTCCATTTGGAATAAAACTAATTCGGGAATTGTGTGATGCAGGTCGAACCGAAAGGAGAAGTACTGGTCGAACCGCTGAGCATTCTCGACCAGAGAGAAGTGCAGCTGCGGAAACGAGTTATTACCCAAGTTAAGGTACAATGGCGGCATTTTGGGCCAGAGGAGGCCACTTGGGAGGACCAAGAATTGATGAAGAAAACATATCCAGACCTGTTTCTGACTGAAAGACACCGAGACGGTGTCCAATCTCAGGGGGAGGAGATGTAATGACCAAACAGTTATATGAATAATTTTCTAAATTAGCATGCTAGGTAAATGTGAAAACTGGAACTATTACTTTATGTTTTTTTTATGGAAACGTGTTGATTTAAACGATGGATTAAATAATATAGTAAATAACCTTTTGTGAGAAGTTATTTACTTCTGCTTGTCTAATTAAAAGAAACGGTTGCCAGTTAACAAGGGGCAGCCCTAACTACCTTTTCTTTCCATGGTATTGGGAAAAAGAAAAAGGGGGAGACCTGGGCTGTTAGAGAACAGACAGAGAAGATAGAGAAAGCAGAACAAAAGAAAGGAGTACTATGTCTGGTGAGGACCAGATGGTACAGGCACTTCTGTGCATCATTTTGCATCGTTGTTAGTATGCACCACCTTGCTAAAGGCAGTGGCCTGCAAGTGAGCTTGGGGGAGAGAATCAGGTCTGAGTGACTGATCTCGTGGTTGGGAGGATAACAGGCTTTAATGAGTTCCTCCAGGTTGGAGGGTATCAGAAACTAAAGCAAGCTTAGTACAGGTAAGTACATTATAACTACAGTATTTAATGAGTACAAATCCTTTTCCTTTAAAACCTGATAGGGTTAATATTGATTGTAATTAGGATTTTATAGTAAAATTGTGAGGAGTATCATTAACTGCGACCGAAATCTCGTAGTAAATTTGTACAGAGTAATATTAGCTGTAATTGCAAGTTCATAAGTAGACCCGTGAAGGTTATGATTATTATCTATGCAGGATATTAATAACTGTGAATGAGCTTTCATGGTACATTGATGCAGGTTATGAATAACTAAACATGCAATTAGTTTTAAATCTATGCAAATGACATTAGCAGAAAAGGGAAAACAAAATTAGAACACATATATATAATGAGATGAGTAAGTCGATTGTTTAGTCTATTGACCAAACTTATTAGAATAATCCTCAGTCCGAACCATTGTCGGACAAACCCAAAGATATATGAGAACAACCAGCATTATCTTAAAGAATATACCCGTAGGAACAATACTACATATGCTAAATGCAAAAATTATGGCTAAGTGAGAGATGAAACATTATGACCACGCGAACAGTAGAAAGCTGGTTGAAATAGGAACTGGGTTCCTTCACAAGTTACATACTAACATATATACACAATTATAGTAACCTTAAGAACAAAATTGCGAGCCTTAAGGCCGAGAGGCTTATTGGCTTTTGTGCGCTCAGCACTCCTATTATGAAGTACAAGTAGCTGAAATCAAAAGCGTGATTCAGAAAAACAAAAGAAGGAATGAAGTAACATAAAAACCCCATGGTGACCGAGACGGAAACGTCTGATATATTTATAAAAAAAAAAAGAACGACCTGTAACATATATACGCATATATCAACAGAGAGTCTCAGAATGATATTTGCAGCTAAAACATTAATGAAACCCTGTATACCATTAGAGGAATGTATATATATACCAAAATAACTGTAAGCCGCGAATAGTTCCTCTAGGGTAAAGTAGGCATCACAAGAAATATGCATAACCCGGCGTAAGAACTCTACAGCAGGACTAGTAAAAAAACACCACCTGATATCCAGGCGAATAATCATCTGTAAATACAAGTGGCATTCATTTTTAGAACATATTACCCAGAACTAATTCACACGGAAATGAATAGGAACATTTCTGTAATACAGAGTCGCGGATGCAAACAAAACATGTGAAACCCTCATAAGATATCAAATAGCCATATAAATTAATCAAGAAGTAATATCAGACCGCTTAAACCCTGAAATATTTAACAATGTCAAGCAGGAGAGCCGAGTCTAGATAAACCACTGAGTACATCACTATATGGTGCCAGCATAAATAATACATCGAACCCCAAGGGTTTCAAAACATGTATAATGCTACAGACTGTGTAGACCAAAGACAAACCCCTATCATACTCGCTCGAATAGGCTCGAGAAGAATATATAAATGACAGAAAAGAGATGCAGGGTTTCACAACTGCAAAGAAAACCCAGTAACTTAAATGCTGTCGAAGGGCTTCATAGCTCGAACAATCATAGAGAGCAGAAGGGGCTCCTGGCAGTAAAAGAAACGGGGTTCAGACAATCAAATTGGGACTAACATTGATAAACCGTAGTTAGGGTAAACTTACCCGGCAATGGAGGTGAAATGAAACCCGATAAACCCCTGTCGACGCTGAACTCCATGCTCGGTGCCCTGCAGCAAAAAAAAACCCAATGCATCAACAAACTCATTTTCTCTGTTAAGCGGCATGTAAAAGGTAGATCCCGTCAGGGTAAATAATTAAAAAAAAAAAAAACACAGAAACGATATACCATTAGAATGCCGAGCAGTACTGGCAGCCTCATTGTCCAAGCAGGTCGCCCTATGCAGGTAGCAAAACGTTCTCAGCTGAGCTCGGAGTAATCTATCATGGCCGACCAGAAGCGGTGAGAACCGCTCTCGGCGGATCACGGGTTGCAAAGCCGACTGCGCAAATAGCAATCCCAAACCCTAAACAAACCCTCTTCAATTGGCTTAAGTAAATGACCACCGTAGATCTTCAGGGAACAGATCTGGGACGTTCGTTGCAGGCAGGATCCCGAGGTAGCGGCGGGTTGTATTGCAGCAATTACTGTCACAGCTACCACAGTGAGCTTCAACAAGGAATGTATCCAAGGAAATCCCGAGGAGTCCGACCATTCCTGTCCGGACGGTAGAGGAATACCCCTCTCGAGTAAATGCATGAGACAGGTGGCAACGGAAGCGCCAAGTGGCATGGATAATCCGCCACTTCCACATAGAACCATATAACAACTAACGCATTCCATATATTAAGACTTAGGTCATCAAATATTACAATGTACAAAGGTAAGTTACCACGTGCACACAATGATATGTGACACATAATTGTTATGTGTAAACTAGAAATTTTTTTTTACTTGGATATTAACGTAGTTGGGATTATGACACATGTAATATTGTAATATTGGTGGGTTCTCCTATTCACACATTCCATGCCCTTTTATTTAATTCCATGTCCTTTTTATTAAATAAAATGGCACAGTCGAGAACACTTTCTTAAGTAAAATGTTATTTATTTTAATTAATAATGGATAACCCTATGAATCCACGTAGATTAAATTGCTCCAAACATATATATAAACATAATGGCATCTTAAAGAAACACTAATGGCATGGTGTTTCTTCGGAGATCTATGGTGGATTTCGTGGCCTTGCTTCCCTGGTCAAAACCCGCTCGCAGTGATCAGCCTGAATATAAAGAGGAAAGAGTAAATGGGTTTTTATATCTTCCAGAAGTAAAAGATATAATTTTCGAGTCGCTTTTCAAAAGGCTACAATTTCAAGAACGAAAAGATATCATTTTCCGGTAGCTTTTCAGCAGGCTACAATTTCAAGCTCCAGATTAGTTCCTCTGAGGCTTTTCTTTCTAAGTTATAGTGGAAAGTAGCAGTTGTTTTTCTGTTACATGAATTTTACAATAGTAAATAGGAGATATTATTGTAGAATCCTCGTGTTAAGTTTAGAACTATAAAATGCGAAATATAATGTACTGTACATTCTCCGGACGACTGTAATGAACTGTATATTCTCCCACTTAGAAATTATTTTTAACATTTCTCAGAAGTTACACGAAAATGAAAAGTGAGTTTAATTATTTTTTTGCACCGTATAAAATTTGGCATTTAGATTTCTTGGGCGCGTTGAATGCACATTTGTTTTGTTTGATCATCTAGTTATGTTTTTAAAGCCATATAGTTATTCCTAAAGATAAGTACACAAGGGGAATATATGTTAGGATCTTTGGTTGAGATGCAGAGTTAAAGTATCCATATCTACGCACCAAAGCTCAACGATGTTAGACATTGATCACCATTTTATGTACGTGCATCACCAAGGGAAGGGTATTGTTTTTATTTTATTT
>APFE030111330.1:11613-28773 GCA_000404065.3 Pinus taeda | reverse complement strand
TGAAGTGAAAGGATACACCTGAGTCAATCAACCATGCCTCATGATCTACATGTGTACATGAAGAAGCCAAGTACACATCCCCACCTTCATCTGAGGTGGTTTTCACCTCTGTAGAAGGAGCATCATCAGATCCCTTTCGTTTATCAGGAGCTTTAGATTTACAGTCCCTTTTGAAGTGCCCTTCCTTTCCACATTTCTAGCACACCACCTTTACAGGTTTTCCTGGAGATTTAGATATCCCACTCGATGACTTAGTTTTGTTTATGTTCTAGGACCATCCTCATACAGCTAAGGCATCACCATTCTGGCTCTCCATATTTTTCCATCTCATCTCCTCCTTCAGCAAGGATAAGAATATTGCATCAAAATACAAGGCAGTTGCATTGCTACCTATTGCAATAACCAGAATATCCCACGAATCTGGTAGAGAACACAACAAACTGATGCACTTATTTTCATCTGAAATTTTAATATCAACATATGCTAACTGACTTACCACAGTATTAAACGCATTCAGATGCTCTTTCACCGAGTCTCCATCTTTCATCCTCGGGTTATACGACTTTTTTCGCAAGAACAATTTATTCACCAGAGACTTAGATTAGTACAAAGTCCCTAACTTTTCCCACAAAGCCTTTGTCGTAGCTTCCCCTGATACATTCACCAACATTGAATCTGAGACACACAATCATATTGTACTCTTTTCCTTCTAATCCAACTTCTTCCATTCTTCATCGGTCACTCGCGTTGGTTTAGTACCTGGATCTATCGCGATCCACTGATCTTTATCCACTAATAGATCCTCCATCTTGAGTTTCCACAACTAAAAACTCTAACATTTAAATTTCTCGATCTCTATCTTTCCACCACTCGCCATATTCTTTCACCTACAAAATCGACCTCACAGATCTCCCACTGAACAGGGTCTACCACAGGCCCAAGCGAAACCCTTCAACAATGAAGGCGTCCCCTTGAATCCAAAAACATCTCTGATACCAAATGTAGGTTTTAACCCCATACAGAAATTACCTACATACAAATTCTAAAACACAGAAAAATAAACAATGCGAGAGTATAACACATATACACAAAGATTTTCCCACTGGATCCCAACACCGGGACTACCAGCTTGATTTTTCAATATTTTCCTTTAAATGTTATAATACATATTTATACATGCTGAAGCATCCAATACCATGGACCGAAAACCATCACATCTAATACCATAGACCGAAAAACCATCTTATAGAAAACATGTGCAAAAATCATGCACAAAACCATAGGTGGGTCTGCTCAACCTAACAAAGGGTCCAAAATAAAAAAAAAATTGGGGCGTTTCCCCAGATCCCATAAAGTGGGGTTACGAGTACCCCTCGAACCCCCTATTAAATATGTGGAAAGAATATGACACAACCCAACAACCTCAATTCTGCCCTAATTTCTTGCACTTTTCCATAGAACTTCTTCCCCTCTCCATAAGCAAACCCAATCATCTTTCTCTCTCCTGGTGATTCATGGTAGACCCTAGGCACCCTAACACCTCATTCCAACCTTCATCCACCTTTTTCACCGACTCTCACACCCTAAAAATAGTGAAAACTTCTCTCGGCCTCCTCTTGTAGGCCTCTTAGAGATTCCCTGTTTTCCTCCTGTAGATTTCCTGCGTCCTCCTGTAGATTTTCCTATAGGATTTATTTTGAAGGATGAGTGTGGGAAAAGCCTCTAGAAGGCCACCTAAGACCTCCTAGGACCCATCCACACCATCCTACATCTTCTCAAGTCCCAATACCTCCCTTCAACACCACATATTCACTACCGCACTCACACACAATAAATTACATGCATGTCAAACTCACATAAAAGTACATAAAAATGCAAAAATATGTTATTTGCTTATTTACTTCCAGAAATAGCATAGTTAGATGTTGTTTACTTCCTTGAGTAGGTAATGGCATTCCTTTCATGGTTTTCATAATGCTTTCTTCAAAAGTAGAATTAGTTGGTTAATTAGGGTTTACTAGGTTTGATTTACATTTCAGTCTTTCTCCTTTCTGCAGTTAGAATAGCATCTGTAGAGTAATATTTCTTTCCTTTCATCACATATATAGCTTCTTCTAGAATCCATAGAAGTTCGCTTGAGCTCATAGTGATCTTGATCCAGTTCACTAAGTGACAACCTGCAATGAGAACTAGTACTTGTGCATACAACACCGATGCTTCCAAGCTTGTTACGAACTACCGGGTTGATAAGAGTAAAGTAGGCAGCCTAGGAGTTACAACATTATTGCTGTAATACTGGTGCTCACCACTTTTTGGCACCGTTTTTGGGGAAGCGTCAGAGTATTCTATGGTTACTGCTTTCTTCTATTCCCTATTGCAACATTCTACTAATAGTTCATTTTAGCAAAAGTAGACTAGTCATTTCTTTTCATTTTAAGTTCCGCATTTCCTTTCTTTCCTTTTCAATTCTACAAATTTCCATTTTAGCAAGTTCATTTCAGTTAGTTGCAATTTGTTTTGTTCAATCAATTTTAGTTTTGTAGGTACTATCAGCGTGGGTAAAAAGAAACAAAAACCAACCAAAAATATTTCCTTTCATGCCTCATAGGAATAGAGATAACTCAGGAATTTTTTTTTCCAACACCCCCACTGCTTCACACAACCAACCTTCTCTCTTCTTCAATGGCTGTGATCAGGAAGAACCCTTAGGTGAACAACTAGACATATTTGAAGAACCTATAGGGGAAGAAAAAGAAGAGAACATTCCTTTGGAGCCAATGGCTGAAAATAGAAATGCTAGGGGGAATGGAGAGAGAATAGAGGGTACCTTTCCCATTCGGGAGACCAATGGGGACACCAAAATGAAGAATATAAGCCCTTTCACCCTACCTCATTTCCATGGTTTGACTACAGAATATCCTAACACTTCTTGTTCGAGTTTGCTGTCATTTGTCGAACTTATGACTATGTAGAAGATGAGCAATAGTTGAAACTGTTCCCTTCTACTATCAAGGATGTAGCACGGTGCTGGTTCATGGGATTACCTGGTAATAGCATCACAACTTGGGCTCAGATGTAGCAAGCCTTTAACAACAAGTATCGAGACTATTGTAGATCAAAAGATACTAAAGAAGACATTTTCTGAATTACCATAGGAAGTGATGAGTCCCTAGAAGACTATAAAGAGAAGTTCCAACTTAGTTACAAAAGGGCCATTTGTACACTTGACCCTAAGTCTCTAAAGTTGGTCCTGCTCCAGGGAACCCAGGAAGATCTTTTAGACACCCTCCATCTATTGTCCGGGGGAGACATCTACCAACTATTTTTGTGAGGACATAAAGATTGTTTTTAGAAACCATTCTAGAGCAGCCAGAAAGAAAGGTAGGGGCAGTCAACCCATAGCGAGTACCTCTTCCTCCAACTCATCCATTAAAGGTGAAATTGGAAACATCCTGGAAGACTTCAAGAGTGAGATGCTACAGACTCTTGCCATGCAAATGGATACCTTACATAGCAATAGAAAACAAGAGGAAGCAGAGAGGGCTTTAGCCATTTTTTTCCCTAGATGCACCAGGAGGCATCCTAGGAATGAATGCCCATTGAACTCTATAGAGGTTTGTTTAGTCTGTGAAGAAAATCATTCTACAGATAAGTGTCCTTTCTTGCCCGGACTTAAATTTTTATATCAAGGGGCTGAGGGAGTTATTGAACAACTCTATTACATAAATCAAAGAAGGCCACATGGACCTAGACCATACCAGCAAGGGATGCAAGGGACATCTCAAGCATACTACAACCCCAACCAAGTGCCCTCCATACCTTCTTGGGGTCCCCAATCTCATCCTTCCTAGTCCACACCACCTCCTTGGTCCTTCCAATCTCAATATCATGCCCAACCAGCCACCCATTCATTTCAATCCTATGCTCAGCCACACCCTCAGTGGAATGCATCTCATCAGGGGTGGAGGCCCCAGTACACCTCTCTTCCCACTCTTATGCCTCCACCACCTGCCCAACCACAACCCTTACCTTCTACTCCACCAAGGCAACCCCAAATTCATGCCTAGCCAAAGCTGAACCTGAACAATAGACAGGCTCAGCAAGTGTATAGTGGGGAACCATCATGCCTAACTTATGTTATGGAGATTCAAGAAATCAACTTGCGATCTGGGAAAGTTCTCCCAAATAGCCAACCTCCACCTAGGGAGGTTGAGGAAGATAAAGAGGAAAGTGAACCTAAAGAAAATCCACCCTTTCCTGAGAGACTATCTATAACAGTCCAGCCTACCCCAGAAGAGACTGAACTCCTGGGAAAATTGAAACATTTATGTGTAAAGATACCACACCTCCAAGCCATAAATTATGTGCCTATCTAATATGTGCCTATCTACAATAGGATGATAAAAAATAAGTGCTTTAGGCATCTAGGAAGGTTCAAGAGAGATGCCCCAACCATCAATGTCATAGGACAACTGTCTGACCTAGTGTTGGGGTAGTTAATCTATCCAAAACATTTGGACCATGGAAGCCCAATAGTTGATGTCCACATCAATGGCACAATGATCCCACATACCTTGATTGATTTTGGATCTGTCATTAATGTTATGAAAAAGGACACAATCCTCAAACTCAACCTCCAGGGCTCCTTGAGGAAGACCATGATAGTGCTATAGCTAGAAGACCGCTCCACAGTGACCCCTGAGGGGATTGTGGAAGATGTGATGGTCTCCATTGATTCTTGGGAGTACCTTGCTGATTTCTTAGTTCTCCAGCCAAAGGAAAAGCTCACTGGGTATCCCCTCATTCTAGGAAGACCGTGGTTGGCTACAACCATTGCCTACATCAGCTATCGAGCTGGGAACATGACCATAAAGAATGGGTACATGTCCATCCAGTTAATACTATATCCTCTTGCCAAACCCTTGATAGAACATGATCTACCTCTTTGGTTGGAGGAGGAAGATGAGGATGAAGTTTATTCTACACCACTTTGTACATTAGAAACTGCCATGGGGGGAAACTGCAAGATGAGGATGATATGATTGAAAATTTGATTCAGAATCCACCTCCCAGTGTATCACCATTAGAAGGCATAGTAAGAGAAACCAAAAACAACCCCTCAACTGATCTTTGTGTGGCCGATCCTACTTCTCTCTGTGTTAAGAATATAGAGTTTGGCCCAGAAAGAACTTGAAAATCAATCCGTCCCTATCCACTTCCCAGGAGAAGGAACTATGCAACCTACTGAGTAAACATCTAGATGCCTTCACCTGGAGCTATAAGGATATGAAGGGAGTGCACCCTTTAGTATGTACTCATCATATATATATCAAGGAAGATTGCAAACTAGTCAGGCAACCTCAAAGGAGGATGAGTCCAACACTTAAAGATATTGTTAAGGATGAACTACAAAAATTTCTTGATGTAAGATTCATCTATCCCATCTCTAACAGTGAATGGTTCTCTCCTTTGGTGCTAGTGCCAAAGAAAAGTGGTAAGTGGAGAATCTGTGTTGACTATCAGGAATTGAACAAATCCACTAAAAATGACCATTTTTCTTTACCTTTCATAGATCAAGTGTTAGACGGTCTGGCAGGGAAAAAGTTTTTCTCTTTCCTAGATGGATTTAGTGGGTACAATCAGATTCAAATTATCTTGGAAGACCAATATAATACCACTTTCACTTGTCCTTGGGGTACCTTTGCATATCAGGTCCTTCCTTTTGGTTTATGCAATGCTCCAACCACTTTCCAAAAAGTGGTATTGAGTATATTTTATGAATTAGTTCATGATGCAGTAGAGATATACATGGATGATTTTACTCCTTATGGTTTTGACTTTCAGGAAGCTTTATCTAACCTAGAAAAAGCTCTAGACAAGTGTATTAATGAACCTATCCCTTAGTATGGAAAAATGTGAATTTTTGATGATTGAAGGGACAATGTTAGCTCATGCAATATCTCAACAAGGACTGCAGATGGACCCCAACAAAATTTCCATCATCCAAAGGGTCCCACCTCCTAAAAAGGTGAGAGATGTCAGAAGTTTACTAGGGTTAGCCAGATATTATAGAAGATTCATTAAAGGTTTTAGCAAGCTAGCCTCTCCTTTGTTAGGCCTCTTAGGAAAAGATGTTGAGTTCATATGGTTAGAAAACTGTCAAGAAGCCTTAGATACCTTGAAGAGTAAGCTAGTAACTACCCAAATTCTTAGAGGCCCAAACTAGGCCCTACCTTTCCCCATTCACACAAATGCCTCGAACAAAGCAATAGGAGCAACCTTGGGACAAATTGATGAAAATTTACCTTATGCCATATACTTTATAAGCAAGAACTTTTCAAAGGCAAAGTTAAACTATACAGTGACCGAGAAAGAACTCCTAGCTGTCATGCATTCCTTAAACAAATTCAGACATTATATCATAGGCTATCAAACCTTTATGCACACTGATCATGCTGTAATTAGATATTTAATGAACAAAACATATGTAAATGCTCACATTATTAGATGGTTTCTTTTATTGCAGTAGTTTGATTTGACCATTATTGATAAGCCTATTAAAAAAAATGTTGTTGCTGACTTTTTGTCTAGAGTAAATTTGCCTGCAAGTGAAGAACGGTGGATGACCAAATGCCAGATGAACATCTATTTTCTATCTCAATACTCTCTCCATGTTTTGATGATAATAATAGCAAACTACTTGGTTTTAGCACAGTTCCCACCACACTTGTCCTTAAAAGAGAAGAGCAAGATAGTAAGGAAATGTGCCCCTTTCACCTTGATTAGGGGCAATCTCTTCAAACTTGGCCTAGATCAAATCTTGAGAAGATGTGTCAGGGAGGAGGAATTCTTTGACATCCTCCTGACCTGTCATGATGGGCCTTGTGGAGGTAATTTTGCAGCAAAGAGAACTGCCTTCAAGATATTGCAAGCAGGCTACTACTGGCCCAATATTCATCAGGATGTGAGGAGATATACTAGCCAGTGTGACCAGTGTCAAAGGACAAGGAAAGCTACTCCAAAGGATGAGATGCCCATGCAACCTCAAGTGACTTTTGAGCCATTTAAGAAGTGGCACATGGACTTTGTGGGTCCTACCAGCCCTCCTTCAAAGAAGAAACAATACATCATTGTGTGCACCAATTACTTGACAAAGTGGGTAGAGACAAAAGAAATCAAAGCAGTGACAGAGGAAAAAGTAGCTAAGTTTTTGAGAGAAAACATATTCTACAAGTTCGGGTATCCAAGAGAGTTGATCACAGATCAAGGCAATCAGTTCACTTCCAATTTGATTGAAGACCTACTCACACATCATCAAATCAAGCACAAGACTTACACCCCTTACCATCCACAAGCCAATGGGTAGGTGGAGGTCACTAACAGAGCACTGGAAGGGATCCTGACCAAGGTAGTGACCAGTAGCAGAAAAGACTGGGCGGACAGATTAGTTGAGGTCACTTGGGCCTACAACACAAAATGGAAGACTACCACAGGGTTCACACCCTATGAACTAGTCTATGGGAAGAAGGCTTTGCTTTCAATAGAATTTGAGATCAATACATTAAGGATGGCAGCTCAGCTAGACCTAGACCTCAGCCATGCACAAAAGAAGAGATTACTTCAGCTCAATGGATTATATGAATACAGATTGCAAGCCCTTCTCCACACAGAGGTAGTTCAACTTCAGAGAAAGATATGGCATGAAAAAATATCAAGGAGAAGCAATTCCAAGAGGGAGAT
The DNA here is from genome assembly GCA_000404065.3 of Pinus taeda. Classification (NCBI taxonomy): domain Eukaryota; kingdom Viridiplantae; phylum Streptophyta; class Pinopsida; order Pinales; family Pinaceae; genus Pinus; species Pinus taeda. The sequence continues at coordinate 21,033 of APFE030111330.1, read as the reverse complement.
TGGGCACTACTCTATGATTTAAGATACCAAGATTTCAAAGGCAAGCTAAGGACAAAATGGCAGGGACCCTACACTGTGGATAAATGTAATGACAATGGTTCAGTTTTGATCAGAACCATTGATGATGAAGCCATCCCCATGCTTGTAAATGGACATCAGTTGAAAGTTTACAAGAAATCCCTCTCCAAGTGAGATTTTATTGAAGGTATGAATAAAATAGTGATGGTAAGGAGCATGTCTTAGCTTCCACTTCACCCACTCACTAAAGGAAAGAAAAAAATAAAAAATAATAAGGCTCAAGTGAAAACCTCCATGAGGCGCTTGAGTCCCATCATTGGATTAAAAACCTCTTCTGAGGGGGCCCAGTGATGTCAAAAAAAAGAGAAAAAAAAAGAATAAGATCCCACAGTGAAAACCTCCCTTAGAGGTGTCTAGGGTAGGAAATTAGGGTGAAAACCTCTCCGAGGTGCCCTAGTTGTTTTTGAAAAAAAATAAAAAAAAGAGAGAGAAAAGAAATGAATTTTTGTTGCATTGCAAGTTTGCAGGAGGACTACAGGGAGTAGAAGAAGGTGCAAAGGGGACCCTAAAATTCACACCAGCATCCATCTCACCTTCTCCACACCTTCCCCCATCATATTTGGTATTTATTTCACCCCATTGTGCCTCTTTTTCAAAAACTGTGTCTTCTACAGGAGGCTCTGTGTTTTCTACAGGAGGCTCCTGTAGGAAATACAAAGAGCCAGAAGTGGCTACAAAAGGAAGTTTGAGGGACAAAGAAGCTGTTGGAAATAATACTGAGAGGGGGGGTGAATCAGTATTATCAAATCAATATAAATTTTTCATTTCCATATTCAAATTCATATACGCTACTTCAGTTAAGGCAAACTGCATGTATACGCAACTGTGTGTAATGCAACAAGCGTATATCCAATCAACTTGTGATTCAGTTAATTGATTCTTAATGAGTGCATCAAAACATTATTAACCATATGAAAAGTAAATAGGAGCATTAAAGAAAAACAGATCATCACACATAAGTAACACACATGAACACCATGATATAAGGTGGAAACCCAATGTGGGTGAAAACCACCTGCTGCAATTTGTCTCTATATTCTTTTAATTAGAAACTTATTTTTACAATGGTTATGTACTGGTGCAGTCTTATACCAGTACATATGCTTCTACCTGCAGAAGGCTACAACCTTCTCTCATTCTCTAGACTTTCCTGGAAGGGAGCTACAACCCCCTTAGCTCTTGTACTAGCTGATGTACTAGTATGTAGGTGCTGACCTACAGAAGGCTACAACCTTCTCTTTTATCCTACGGACCAAGTTTCATAAGTTTTCAAACTGGATCCATAAATACAAAATAATCACCACTGCAATACAATCATCAACTATACCTGCATCATCACTCTCTAAATCACCCAATACTGAATCAATGAAACCTTGTCATCAAAACATAGTTACCAGAACACATACCAGAGCCCTGAACTCTACAACAACCACTAGAACCAATAGCAACCTGAAACATCAAATCTCATAATGTATACGCTACTTGACTGTGTCAAACCAGCGTGTATACGCTCTTTTACCAGAGAGAACCCGCGTATAGATCTAAAGATAATTACTTATACCTTCACTGCAATTTCCAACTTTATCAACCGCATAGGAGCCTCCTTGATTCAGATCGAGCCAAGCATTTCAAACATATAACTAGTATACTAGATCTCACACTTCATCAGACATTCATCACACACTATTACACCCCCTTGGCTTAATGATCTTCTCCTTATATAGTTTTAGGCCTTTCTCAATACCATGGTACAAAACCATGTAGAACCAATACCTTGGACCCAATACTTGAGGTCAACACTTCGGACCAAATACCATGGATCAATACCACGGACCAAATGCCATGGACCAAAAAATAGATTTCCAACATGTACGTGCCTTTCCTTCTGTGAACCTGCGTGTGTACTTATACTTTCCTTTTGTTATTCTCACCCATGTGTACACGCACTTTCATCAAGGTTAACATGTGTATATCTCTCTCTTGACTTGGTGTACTAAGATCTGTCCTCTGATTGAGTTTCCACCAAGGACAACACCTGTATCATACCTCTGAGTGAGTTTCCATCAAGGACAACACCTGTATCATAATGCCAACAATCTCCCCCTTTGGACTTGATGGCAACCACCATACCAAGTCACTCTCCCCCTTTGACATCAAGGGCAAAGGGCGGACCAAGATATTCTCTTCCTTGATATACCTTCTGCTGTCCATACTCCCCCTGAGTACATGCTGAAGTTTCTGATTAAGCTCCCCCTTTGTATATGCCAAGGAGTACCAATCTGTCCATGCTCCCCCTGACTGTAGGCAAGATCTGCAAAAAGATGTCTACAAGAAGAACATGACTCTATTATGAATGACCTTGCTATCACCAAAGACTCATACATACATCTATCTCACAACCAAGTGAGGATATACAAATATTGACTCATCCATCCAACCCAATGAGGATATACCAAAAGTCTATACATGACTCATTACATCATCCATCCCATGCATATTGGGGTAACAAAAATACATCATATGACTCACAAAGACCAAGGACCTAAACAAGACCATGATAGTTATCAGCAGCTATCATACACCATATGATCTTCATTATAAGCATCAGCATCCAATCCTGCAATACCATTTCTTTGATCACACAGCAAGATGTATCATTTAGTTTCATAAGCTTTATTAGCAACTCCTAAACATAATGCCAACAATGCACTATTTGAAGTATATGCTCCCCCTGAGCCTGTGCCAACCATTTCATATCATGACTGAACTATTTCCTGGGTCTGTTCTGCTGCCCTTTCTTCTGATCTTCATATACGCGACTATGCAGCCTAAAACTCGCGTATATACGCGACTTTTCTTCATGAAACACGCGTATGAGATTTGGAACATTGATGTTCCAAACTTTCAGCTTCCTCTGAATCTGTCATGTCTGTGTGCTCTGCTATGCCACATCTTTCTGGCTGTACTTCCTTTTTCTTCCATATCTTCAACTGAGATGATGTTTTCTTCTTTTGGTTTGGTGTCCACAATCTTCTCCTGCATTCTTTTGCTCTATGTCCAAAATTGTTACATGCATAGCATATTATATGTTTCATATTCATCCTGTAGCAATCAGCAGCTTTGTGACCATACATATTGCAAGCAAAACAATATCCATTAAAGTACCTTGAATGTGATGATCTTTATGCATGACGATATTGAACCATTCTCCTTTTACATCTAGCTGCAACATGTCCAAGATTATGACATACATAACATTCAATATTATTCAACCGAGGAAATAATCGTCTATCACTTCCACAATTAGGAGCAAAAAAATTTCTTTGAGGAATTTCTTTCCTTGGTTGCTGATGGGATTGACCTCTCATCTTCTTGTTGGGGATTTCAGATTTTGCATTAGAGTTCCTTGTCTTACTTTGTGAACTAGATTCACCTTCAATAGATTCATGAAAACCAAGACCAGTTTTGATAGTAGGAGACTGTTGACTACTAAGAATATCATCCAGAATCTTAGTACTATCTTGAAATCGCAATAGTTTATCCTTTTCTTCTAATTTACTTTTCAAGATATTTACCTCATCCTGATGTTGTTCTTCCTTTTCCAAACATTGATTCTTCAAAGTTTCTTCAGACTTTCTTCCTTCTTCCACTTGTTTCCTTAGTTTGAGAATCTTATTTTCTTGTTCTTCATTCAGCACCTGCAGCATTTGACGAACTCTGAAAGCACATTCCAGCTGAGCTTTTAAGCTGATAATTTCTTCTTTGAAGGCACTCTCCCTTTTGCTAGGTAGATCGTATTGATCTATGATTTTATCTAATGCTTCATTTGCTTGTCCATCTTCAATCTAAGGTGATTCAGGATCTGAATACTTGTTTCCACTCACCGGCAGGCTGTCATTGTTCCTTTGAGATGTCTTCTTCTTTTGACGCGCTTTCTTTCCCATTGTTCTACGGATCTCCTTCAAGCAATCAAGCTTCTACCAAAGAACCTGGCTCTGATACCAATTGTTGGAAATAATACTAAGAGGGGGGGGTGAATCAGTATTATAAAATCAAATACTTTTCATTTTTCATACTCAGATTCATATATGCGGCTTTAGTTCAGTATATCCGCGTATATACGCGATTGTGTTAAATGCAACTAGCGTACATGCAGTAATCTTATGATTTAGTTAGTTCATCTTCAATGAATGCATCAGAACATTATTAACCATATGAACAGTAAACAGAACAGATCATTACACATAAAGAGCACACATGAACACCATGATATAAGGTGGAAACCCAATGTGGGTGAAAACCACCTGCTACAATTTGTTTCTATCTTCCTTTAATAAGAAACTTATTTTACAATGTACTGGTGTAGTCCTTTACCAGTACGCAGGCTTCTACCTACAGAAGGCTACAACCTTCTTAGCTCTTGTACTATCTGTTCCATTTACTAGTACGTAGGCGCTGGCCTATTGAAGGCTCCAACCTTCACTCGTTTTCCAGCTGCTCCTGGAAGGGAGCTACAACCCCCTGGCTCTTGTACTGGCCAATATGTTTACCAGTACGTAGGTGCCGGCCTACGATTATCCAGGGACCACGTTTCATACATTTTCATACTGGATCCATAAAACAATCACCATTGCAATACAACCTGCATCATCAATCTCTGAATCACCCAATATTGAAACCCTGTCAACAACACAGTCACCAGAACACAGAAGGCTACATAACTCTACAACAACAACCAGATCCAATAACAACTTCAAATATCATACTTCATACTCTATACGCTACTTGGATGAACCCAACCTGCGTGTATATGCGCTTTTACCAAAGACAACCCGCGTACAGATCTGCAAATTCTAACTCATAACTTTGTAGCTATTTCAGACATCAGAACATACCCAGATCATAACATTCATACAATAAACATGCATCAATAGATCTAGTCTATCCATAATCAAACCATATAAATATAATCATTCCAAGCCTTGAGATCCCGTTCCATCATTCATCATCCTCCACATGAGTGCAACCTTGGTTCAGATCAAGCAAGGTATCACGAACCCATAACTAGCATCTAGATCTCACACTTCATCAAACATTCATCACTTGCACACCGCTCTCCCTTGGCCTAATGATCTTCTCCTTATATAGGTTTAGGCTTCTCTCAATACCATGGTCCAAAACCATGTAGAATCAATACCTTGGACCCAATACCTAGGGTCATCATTTCGAACCAAATACCATGGACCAATACCAAAATACCATGGATCAAATACCACAGACCAAAACCATGGTTTCCAACATGTATGCGCCCTTACTTCTATGAACCCGCGTATGTACGTGTACGCGCCTTCTGTTCTGCTAACCCACGTATATACGCACTTTCATCACGGTCAACTTGCGTATACCTCTCTCTTGACCTGCTGCATTCTGATATGTCATCTGAATGAGTTGCCATCAAGGACGAAACTTGTATCATACTTCTGAGTGAGTTGCCATCAAGGACAACCCTTGAATCACAATGCCAACAATTGTGAGAAGCTCTGAAGTCGAACATGGCATTATGTAACACAAAATCACGCAATCTTAAATTGATATAAAAAGGTGTTGCATCACTATCAGGAGACTCACCATTCGATGTTGGTCCAAAAATCATTTTGGGTTGATCATCTTTGACATTCACCATGTCAGACATTGGGTCCAAATTCAACATTTTAGATACTTGCCTCTATAACTGCTCTTCCTCATTATTTTAGTCAAGGGAATGGATAATCTTAATTTAGAAATCTCATTCTCGAAATTAAAAGCGGGAATCTTTTCTACCTCTTTGACTGGGATTTCTTTCCTTTCCTTTTGTTTCGATGCAAGCTATTGATGTGATTGTTCTGCTAATGGTGATTTGCTGCTCTCCGGACCAACCGCCTCCTTTCCTTTCCTTTGTGTAACTGATGAATCATTCTTTGATATCTCACCGTCCTTCCTTTTCTGAATTGGTTTGACTGGCACATCTCTGTTTCTTAGTGAATATCACTGCTGCTGGGCAGACAGAGCATTCATATAGCCTCTTTGGTACTCATCGGATTCTTCCTCCAAAATGGTGTCGTTTGCTAGAATGAAATCTACATCTTTGTGTACAACCAAACTTTCTGCATACTCCTCATCCTCAGTGAGATAAATAGGCAAATCATCCAGAGTAAAGAGGTGGTTTTCTTCACCTATTATATTCCCGTCCTCATCTGACTCCGGTCCATGCACAAAAATTTGCTGCAAAGGTGGCTGTACTGGCTGCTATGAGGTCTGCCCTTGGGCTTGTTGATCTCTCTGCCTTATTCTATATTGTGGCTGTTGCTGGCCACGGAAGTTAGGATTTTTAACTTGTGGCTCAGGTTTGTTAAGTTTCACCCTTTCAAGCATCTGCTCTACCTTTCAGAGTAGTTGATCTACCGAGGAAGATTCTTCTTTTATGGTGACCTTCTTCTCTGCCTTTTCTCTAGCTCTCTTGATCAGCATATTTGCTTCAACATTGGCCGCTATCTTCTGCATGTCTTCCATTGTGTCCAGTTCTCTCTCTCTTAATTGATAAGCTATGTCAGCATCAAAACCATCCGGAAATTTCACCATGGCTAGCCCCACAGATGGCCTTAGATGATCGGGAATTTCATTATAAACTGAATTGAATCTAATGCAGTAGTCTTGGACTGACTCGCCAGCGTTTCTTCTAATTTGCTCATATTCGGCCAGAATTTGAAGAGGATTCTTTTTCACTTCCCAGCAGTTTAAAAATTGTCTTTGTAGGTCAGCCAAGGTAGCGATACGTGCAGCTGGAAAACCTCTGAACCATTTCTTCATTTCACCTGCAAATGTCTGTACAAAGAGTCTCATTGCCACATTCTCTGCATCAATCTCATGAAGTTCATAGAAATATTCCATTCTGTCCACATGTTGCTGAGCAGTTATGCTGTTAGGAGTGCCATCAAAAAACGGGATTTTGCTTTGATAATCTACACGCATATCATCTAAAACTTGAGGCAGAACAAGAGGTGCAAAACGGGCAGCCATCACTCTTGGTGGATTTGGCCTTGGAGGTGTTGGAGAAGTGTGGGCAGTTTGTAGGGGGCTAGCAATTGGAGTTTGAAGCTGTGCAAAAATATAATTATCAATTGACCGGTTAGCCCTTTCCGTCTCCAAGTCTACAAGAAACTGTGGATTGTGGACAGTAGAGTCAATCGCCCTTTCGGATTTGGTCTCGAAAAACGATATTTCAAACTGCTCATCAAAATCTAGCTCTTCAAGATATTCAAAAATGTCAGGGCATGAATGGGATTTGAACACGGAGATATAGAGCTTTCTTGACAAGAAATCCTTGGAATCAAATTGGGATTTTCGTAGATGTGTGGAGGATCTGGATCTGGATTAGCTCTGGTATATCTTCTAGAAGCCAGTGTGCTATTAGGAAAAATCAAAGGACACAACCAACTCACTCAGCCTATCAAATCCTAAACTTATCATCCGGAAGCTTAGAATTATCAAGAAGTAAGGGATTAATTTCGTCCCCAATGGAGTCGCCACTATGTTAGCACCTAAATCCGCCTTAGGCTGAAGGAAGGAAAAATTCAGGGTAACCACAAACCACGCTCACTCTGGTAGCTAGCCCTACCAGAACAGGAGAGGGCTCTCTCCGTGTCACACTCAGTGAATAAACCAACGATATGGTTTGAGATGACTTACAGTGAATATTGATTTAGGCTAGTAAATGAATATGGAAACAAGAAACAAATTTTAGAAATGACTGAGTTTCTGGGATGTATGGGACCAACGAACAACAATGAGTAGAGAATTTAATACAAAGGAAAAAATTACTTCGTGAGGCAAGACAAGCGGAAAGTCTAGCAATTTAATTTGAAGTAATGCAAAACGATAAGATTGTTTAGGAGGGTGAAAAGGGCATAAACACATGAATCCTTTTCAACAAAAGAATAACACGTACGTGAAACTTTCCCACAGGTAGAGCAATAAATATGAATTCTACCTTATCTTACTCAGAAAATTTCACTGGAAATGAAGATGAAATGAACTGTAAAACATAACAAAATACATATGAAACATAAAGAGACACATTTGCTACACTCACAACCACATGAATCTCCTGAAACAGAGCCGCTGCCTTTCATTAATCCTCTTTCAAAATATACAATGAAGAACTGAGTTTCTCTCCCACAGTCTCCCACAAATTACAATCAACCAACCTTCTGCAAATGATTTGCATACAATAAATAGACCATGCCATGAGGAAATAGAACGACCAAGAGTTGGGGAGTTTTTCGAATCATTACAAAATGGAAGTGGAAAGCCAAGCATTAGTTACAGGTGTAGCGTTACAAAAATGACAAATGGCTTGGGTGACTGCTCAACTTCCTTTGCCACTTGGATAGAAGCCATCCTCTAGTGAAAATACTTTAAATTTTGCCTTAGGTGCCGAAAAAAGTGAAGTGTAGATGAGCAGGCCCACTTGGAGAAAGTTGCAAATCGAAATGTCGCGAAGCGGAAGTGATTTGGCCTTTTTCTCTATATGCGCTGCGCCACTTTGGAGGCTGTTTTGAGATACCTGCAGGAGTCCAAATTGTGCCCAAGTGTACTTGTTGGAAAGCCTGGCCTGTCTACTTTCCAATCCAAGTGGAATTTCTAAATTTGGTGCTCATTTTCCCCTCCAAATATTCATTCTCCCAAGATTGCTTCCTTTGTGTCAAAATAGGGGCAGAGAGGTCATTTTTTGAGTGTTTTTGACCTCCTGGGGACTCAGATCATGCCCAAATTTCTTGTCCATGCACCAATAGTTGTGATTTTGCATGCTGAAACAAAAAATGCAAACCATTTGCAATTTTGAGCTCCCAATCCTAAGCACCACGTCAGTGGCGCGGTGCACAGTGAGAAAAAACCTATGTTGTGACCAAAAATTTTCCATGTCACCAAAATTGCCCCAAATTTTTTGAAATTTGGGCTGGAGATCCTCTATGAGGTGCTATGTTGGGCCACCGAGGCTTCAGCCAAGATTCGAAGCCGATCTTTCTCTTTTTGCCTCTTTGTCGCTGTTGGATACCTATACCAATAGGTTTCATATTTCATGATTGGATATCAAAGATCCAAATATGCTCTGCTTTGACAAATGCAAAGATCCCATATTTCTCTAAGAAGACAATGTCTGTATCAGTTTTGATAAGAACTCAATTTTGATGGGTGGTCCATCAGTTTAATCTGGATCATGCCATGTTTTCAATTTCCATGTTGTAGAATAGAGAATGAAATCTGTCCAAACTGTCTAATCTTGGCAGATCAGTAGCTAGGTAG
>APFE030111329.1:0-34627 GCA_000404065.3 Pinus taeda | reverse complement strand
TGGAACAAAACTTAAAGCTCACATCTATTGAAGGAAAAGAATTTGAGGATGCAACAAAGTATAGACAGCTTGTTGGAAGTCTCAACTACCTAACTACTACCAGACCAGACATTTCATTTCCTGTTGGAATCCTCTCCAGGTTTATGCAAAAGCCTTGTGAGGGACATTGGTCTGCTGCAAAAAGAGTTCTAAGGTACTTGAAGGGAACTCAAGACCTTGGAATCAAGTATACACAGGTAGATGACTTCAGCTTGATTGGATACTCTGATTCATACTTTGATGGAGACAAAGAAACTGGAGTATCTACTTCAGGATATGCTATGAGTCTTGGATCAGGAGCTGTCTCTTGGAGATCACGCAAACAATCAGTTCCAGCAGATTCCACAACAGAAGCAGAATACGTGGCAGTAGCTGAAGCAACAAAAGAAATTGTGTGGCTCAGGAAAATTCTTGAAGATTTGCAGGTAAAACAAGTACAATCAACTCCACTCATGATTGAGAACACCTCTGCAATAAAGTTGGCCAAGAACCCAAAGTTCCATGATCGAACAAAGCACATCAATACTAAATATCATTTGATCCGACATCATGTTGAGGCCAAACCAATCCATCTCCGCCATTGTTCCACAAATGAGCAAATTGCAGACATCTTCACCAAAGCGCTTGGAAGAGAAAAGCTTGAAAGATTCAGAACGATGCTTGGACTCACCAACATCCCTTCAGATTAAGGGGGGGAATGTTGACACCTAATCCTCAGTGATTGGGGAACTAAATGTGAACAGTCATCGAGAAGATGAACTAAACAATCACATTCTTGTATATATTAGATAGCTGGTTAAACGAATAAATGCATTAGTTTTTCTGGAGTTACTCCTGGCCTGACAGGCTGCAAAAAGAATTTTGAGGTATGTCAAAGGTACCAAAATGTTTGGAATTTTATATAATGTCTCAGAACATTCAGATTTGGTTGGATACACTAATAGTGATTGGGCTGGAAGTGTTGATGATCGGAAAAGCACTTCCGGTTATGTTTTTCATATGGGTTCAGGAGCCATTTCATGGGCTTCTAAGAAGCAGTCCATTGTAGCATTGTCTACAGCAGAGGCTAAATATGTGGCAGCTACAACAACAGAATGTCAAGCAGTTTGGATGAGAAGGATGTTGAGGAGCTTAGGCCAAGAGTAGGCAAAAGCGAGAGTGATTTTTTGTGACAATAGCTCATCTACTGCATTGTCAAAGAATTCAGTGTTTCATAAGAGAACGAAACAAATTGATACAAGATTTCACTACATCAGAGAATTGGTGAACAATGGATAAATTGTCCTAGAACATTGCAGGACTCAAGAACAGGTTGCAGACATCTTGACAAAGCCACTGGATCAGAAAAGCTTTGAATTTTTGAGGAAGTGTCTAGGTATGACCGAATGCCTAGCAGTTGAAATTAAAGGGGAGTGTTGAAATTGTAATTTCAACTGCGCATCACCTGAACGGGCCTGCATTTAATACGCCCAAAACCACCAAAGTGAAACCATAAACCCCCGGTAAGTTTCTCGGACCCACTTTTGCGTAAAGTGGTTTCTGTACATAGTCGCTCAGAGAAGGGTCAAGGGTTGACGTGTGGATGAGGCGTGACATCACCCTCTGACAAGTTCTCGGAAGGTAAATGTTGGTCAAAAGTGCTCGTCCGATGTCTCCTCCTTCGTCTGATTTGCTCCATCAAGCTCCAGCGTTCTCCACCATCGATTGCTCCAAGCTGCATACGGCCAACATTAAAATCTTGGCATGGAGTAAAGTCAAGTTGCATTTTTACCATACCTTCATTAAAGAATTGTCATATGCGTAGGTGGATTTTTAAATTTTTTGTTTACGGTATGTATGGGCGTGAATTAATAATGGCATGGGCAATGTCATATAGTTTTAATTTTATTGCTTTTTAATTTTTTCACGGGTGTAAGTTTGTTTTTTACAGAACAAGTAAAACATTGTTAAAAAAATGTGTTGGTAAGTGAAAATGAAAACGCACAGCAGTGCGAAGAAGTGAAGATGTGAATGAAGCAAACCAGGGGGAAGCTTGTATCACAAAACCATGAATTGTTTCACATAGGAGTGAAAAGGGAACAGTAAGTTTTGGTGAATTCGTAGTTTTTCACACAGCAGTGTGTTGATCCTTTTATTTCTTTTACAGCAGTAAATCCTTGTAATCCTTGTTTTCACACAGCAATGAATGTAAATGAAACTTTTACACACAGTGGTGTAAAATTTCAAAGGAGACAGAGTAATTTTTTTGAAATGTTTTGGTGAATCCCTCTGAGTGAAAGAGGATGAATATGTATCTGTGATTTTTTGTTTTAATGAATAGAAATCCTTTTATGGTGGTGCAATACTCTGTTCTCAGTTAATTTTTTTTTAAAAAGCTTCCCTGTGCAAAAAGATCCTGGAGTAAAGGAAACAGAGTATTGCCTCTGTGTGCTTGAACTTTTTTTTTGTTTTTGGGATTTTGCCAGAAAAATCCCCAACAACTTCAACGCACCTTCAGTAGCTACCAAAGGTGCCGAAGAAGGTGAGCTTTCTGAATCTCTCTTTACAGTGGCAGAATACTACATTTTCAAATTTTCCATTGTAAGAGATTGTAAGAGGTTTATTACATGTAACAGAAGAAATGGGCCATCTTTACGTCCATTGGAGATTCTTAAAATATTTGGGAACCAGTGGTACATGGGTACTGTCAATTTTTTAACCAGGATCATGATTCGGAAATCTGCCATAGATTTAAGCTCACCAAAATAAACCATGATTCCCAAATATTCAAGAAATATGCAATCAATTTAAGCTCACCAGAATAAACCTTGGAACGGAAGAAACCTAGCACTCCCACTGCAATGCAGTATTGGTGATCAAAGTCGACAAGATCAGGCTCTGGTACATAAGGTCTCAGGAACCTTCTAAGAAGGATGTAAATCCTCTGTAGTTTAGCCATGGTTAAGCATTGGAACTCTAAGACGACCAAAGAAACAATATTTGGTCTACCTTGGTCGCAGAACAGTGCCATTCACTGGTGCCGAGAAGAAATGTCTTAAATATTGTGTAGTGGCCACGAAAAGTATCAGCGCACATGTTACCATTGAAATGGTGTAGGTTCAGGCATTGATATACACAAAGTTCATCCGGTGTAGGTTCAGGCATTGATATACACAAAGTTCATCCACTTAGCATCGATATATTGTGTATTACAGCTAGCTAGATGGAAGGACTTGCAAATAAAAAAATAAATCTTAAATTTTGTGAGTAGCCTCGGAAATGTATCATTAAACATGTTACCTAAATGGCTTGAACCACAAGTCTTACCATAATGGCCTATACCCATTCAATGGATGTGGCATTAGAATGTTGTTTTGATTATCAATAAGCATATTATCACAGGAAGCCCGAACCCTAAAAAACTACATGGTTATAAAATTATAACAAATTCATACATTTAATAACTATGGCATTGATATTCCTGGATCCTGGTGGCAGTTAAGTTAGTGCAGCTCTCCATGCAAACAGTTAATACCGAGTACTGCTAGCTGCACAACAGCGTGACCTCACGGGATGTTAACTCATGCGAGCGCAGAATGGTAATTAAGGAAAGATTGGGAAGGGGATTTGCATTTATGTCCTGCATATGCAACATTCTTCCTCTTATAACCATGCCTATCCATAGCTCTCTCACCCTGCCATGTGGTTTGTGGCGTGGCAATCCTGCAAGGTTGACGGAAGAGGTGGGTGATGGAGTAAATTCGGGGCATCCGAGCATGCTCACAGACATTTCTCTCAAGGGTAATTACTCCCCTGTTCTGAATTTCTGCACTCTGTATATGTCTGTTATCTTCGTGATTGTCTTGGTCGATAGCTCGGTGGTGTTGGTGATAACCTTGTTGAGCATCCCTCTCGCTTCACCTGTCATTTCTCTCAAGGATAATTACTACTGTGTTATAAATTTCTGCACTCTGTATATGTCTGTTATCTTCGTGATTGTCTTGGTCGATAGCTCGGTGGTGTTGGTCGATACCTCGGTGGTGTTGGTCGATAGCCTTGTTAAGCATCCCTCTCGCTTCACCTGTCTCTGTCCTCATGGTCATCTTGTCCATAATTCTTTAGAGACCTACCTTCGTTCTCGTATAATGGTTCGCTCTAGTCATCGTGTCCATAATTCTTTAGATACCTACCTTCGTTCTCATATAATGGCTTGTTGTGGCAAAAGGAATCGTTCTCGGGGACGTCGAGACAACCGTCTGCATCCTCCAACTGGTTTTGCCCTGGAAACAGTGGCGGAACTGTTCAGTCTCTCCTCTACCCATGAAGCTCGGGCGTGTGTTAGCTCTGCTCGGAAACCCATGCCAAATAGTGCTTTTCAAACAATGCACTTTAAGTTCCAAAGTAACCTGCAGAGGCCCCTTGTAACTGCACACATTATGCTTATGCTCTCGGAAGAGGAAAACCTTGTCTCCCCCTTTGACCTGCATTGCCCCTGATCCCTCTCCTGGTAGTGACAATTCCTCGGACAGTGAGAGCAAGGAAAATTGGGAAAAAGAGAAAGATTAACAGGAAGCTTTTCTCAAAAAATCTTCCTCCTCTGGACGACACAGTACGTGCAGCTGAGGACAAAATTCATGGTGAAGCGGAACATGCCATCACTATCCCTCACAGCGACTTAAGGAGTAATGAAGGTCTTAAGGATGGGGACACTGCTCAAGATGAGAAGAAGGATAATTATCCAGCAAAAGAGAAGTAGCGACTCCTTGTACTGTCTCTTTTTGCTTCGGCTGAGGTCTCAGAATTATGGACTATCTTTTGTGCAATTGTACTACTTGTTTGTAGCTCTGAGATGGGATTTTGATAACTCTATTTTAGCTGGGTTGCAATGTTTTTTGTGTCTGTGGACTGGCTCAGATTCCCTTCTCGCCAATGCATGTTACTCTCTATGTATGCTTTCTGGTATCATGCACTCTGTAACTGTTTTGCCCACCTTATGTCTGTAATGGGGCAGTTCTGGTTTGTCGAGTGGTGTAATGCCTAGCTCATATGTAAAAATATTGTGCGTTTCAGTTAATAGAAGCTAGTATTTGCAGAGAAAAAAAAACTATGGCATTGATATACTGTGTGTAATTCTAATAAACAAATTGTAGTTTTGGTTGAATAAGGCTCTCCCCCAATTGGTTTTGAAAATTTATAAAGCTCACATATAATAGGTATTACAATACAATATGATTCTAATATCACATGACAATGATTCGAGCCCCACATGACATATAACAGATCTATTACGTTTTGTAGTAACTATATGACCAAATTTTATATATAATTATTTATTGCCATTTCAAATGGGAAATGTAACATTTTTATATATTTTTCAACTTATGTATATCTGTGCCACCAAGCAGATTAATCTTTCCTCTCATCCTTAAATGAAGAAAAAGGAGGTAAAATAAATGAATTGATTTTTCCATTACAATTTAATTGTGTTGTTTTCTTTCTTTATTCTAAAATTTTGAAAATGAGTAGGAGCTTTTTCCTTCATGTTTCATTTATTTTAATGGTTGGCTTTTTATAAATATGTACAATTGGTTGATTGTAGGTTATGTGTAATACAAGAGGTGTCCAAGAAAGCTAAGGTGTATTTTGTTATCTACTCAATCTCTTTTTGGGATGGAGGGTTTTTAAATTTTTCACTATAAAAGGTTTATTACAATATAAGAAATCTAACACTCCTAAAACCTAGTACTATTGATCATAAGGCACAAGAACAAGCTTTCATAAGTAAGGTGTGAAGAACTTTTTAAGACAATTCACATAAAATAATACAACTGTTAAGTAAACTATGAAAGAGCCATCTAAACCATGAAGAATTTAGCCATGGCTAAGCATAGGAGCTCTAAAATAATCAATCAAATAACATCCTATCCACCTTGTTGTATGTAGAACAACTTGATTAGATAGTTCCTAAGAGAAATAGCATTAAACCTAAATCTTAATAAATCTTAAATGTTGTGGGAGTCACCTACCAAAAGTCAAAAAATGTCAATACTCATGTTACCATAGATGTCAGTAAGCATATTACCATAGAAACTATTTCAACCAAGGCATTGATATACACAAATTCATCCATCCCATGTTACCATAGAAACAATTTTAGTTAAGGCATTGATATACACAAAATTCATCCATTTGGCATTAGTATATTGTGTATGATAGCTAAATTGATAGACTAATCTGTACATAAGGATAATAACTTTAAATATTATTTTTTTTTACTCAGCTCAAAAAAATTTCAATATCCTTATTACCACAATGACACAAACCCATTCAATAGATGGTCATTTATATACTAACATATTTTGTTTTGAGTATGAATAATCATGGTAGTATCATTAATCATGTTACCATATAGTTCCTCAACCTTCACAATTACATTGTAACAAGATCACACTAAATTAGTTATTGAATAGATATGGCTTGATATATTGTTTTTAATTCTAGTGCATGTTTGTAATAGTAGTGTACTTATTGCAGTTTGATTATTCAATCAAATGAATGAATAAAAGTTATTTTTCTATTGATCACAATTGGTTTGTGAAAATTTATACAATTCATAAATAAAAATTGATTCCAATACCATATACCATATTAAAAAAAAACATATTACTTACATATTTTAGTTGAAGCATGGACAGCTATATAACTACAATTTAAACTTAATTAATTATAATTAACTACTTTAAATAAAAAAATATAACACTTTCATATATTTCTAACATTTACCGAAGATATTCATCCGCATTTTTTCTTGTATTGAAGAAAATGTTTACTACCAAGCAAATTGACATTCTCTCTCATTCGTAAATTAAAAAATAAAATAAAAACTATAATATATATTATTTTAAGAATATATATTTAATAAAGTTTTAATTTTTTAAATTAATTAATAATTGATCTTTCAATTATAAGTTTATTGTAAACTTTGTTTTCTCTATTTCTAAAATTTGAAAATGCCCTCTCAAAAGAGAACTAGAGTTTTCATTGATAATTCATTTATATTGATTTTTAGTTATTTATGAATATATATAATTAATTTTATAAAGCTTATCAAGTTATTATAATTTGATTTTTTCTTTTTTTATTTCATTTTAGTTAATTATAATTTGAGGAAATAGACCCACTTATTTTACAAAAGTAAGTTAGCCTTTGACTCATCTTTAAATATAGAAATGGTCCCCAACCATCACATTGAACAATTTTTTGAAATACTTATTTTCTTATTCTTTTATATCCTTACATATGTTTGAACTACTTAGTATGATATGTGCAACTTCTTAGCTAGTCAGAATGAATTGTTTTGTTAACCATATCTGAAATATTATTTGTATTCCCACAACTAAGACAAGGATGGAGATCAAACTACTAATTGTCCATGTGATCAACTCTACCATAAATTTGACATTTATAAAAAAAATATCATGATTTTTATCATTAGATATATTGTTAACATTCTTAAATTCTTGAATCACTTTTTAAGTCTTTAAATTTTCATGACAATATCCCATACTAAAAAATTAAACTTATTTGGAGTAATTTGGAATACAAAAGATGTTGAGTTTGTCATATCTTAATCTATCTCAATTTTTGTTTAATATAAGGTAGGGTGAATGTTTTGAATTTATTTTATTTCTAAAAATAGGTATGGAAAAAGTTTGATTGTTTGAGGAATTGAAAAAAAACTGTGGATAAAAGTACATATAGAGATTCATATTTTCACCAAAGAAACATTGCAATAAATTGTATTCAACATAGTATATTGACATAATTGACATGAAATTCCCTTTTCCCATTTTATGGTACAAGACTAACTATTATATAGAATATGGCCAAAGATCAATACTGCATTTGGAGCAAAAGGGAACATATTTCCAATAGATTAGATATCTAAAAGTTGGAATATTAAATTAGCACAAGTAGGAAGAGAATTTATTCTCTTCCTATCTTGGTAAAGTTCTTATGAATGGTATCAATGAAAACAAGATAAAAGATATCACATCATAAGTCCCTACTTCCTAAGATGAAAAGTTTGTGAAAAGAATAAGGAAAACTATTTCATCTTATAAGGCTCTTTGATGCGGGAGCATCTAGAACATCTTCATTTGTAAATATGGAATAAAATGGGGATAGAATTTCTATGCTTTTTTTAGTTAAAATTAGGATAAAAAATAGGGAATAAAACTTCCAGCTTTAAATCATTGTGTGAAAGGGAAAAAGCCTGCTTTTTTCTAGGAGATAAGGAGAGGATCTATTCCTTATCTATGTATCCATTATGTATCTATAAAATAAAGTGGAAAAAAGCTCTCATCTCATCAGAGAGAGGGAGAGGCGTGCCAAAAAGAATTATGATAATTTTTCTCTCTATGATTTCATGAGTAAGAGATGTGTGTTCAATTATATGTATGTATTCAATGAGTTATTAACTGCATGTTGGAGCACAGAATAGTGATTGCGCTGATTATTAAAAAAAGCTTGAATTACTTTCGTATTCTTTGTTTGATGTTACTGTATGATCGGAGCATTTCGATTCATTTCGGGTTAGCTTTTCTTCATTGTGAAAACGTATGGTTGCTTTCGCTTTAATGTCATTTCATTAGTGTCGGGTGATACTCTGTTTGCGCAGAGTAGTGAGCACATATCGAACCTTTTGTGGCATAATATCATAATATCGAAATATTGTGAAATTGTTTGTTTGTGGCAACATATCACAGGTAGGCTGACTGTGTTGTTTTGATTATTGACTTGGTCATCTAGCGTTTGGATATTTTCCTGTGAATTTTGGGGCACAAGCAGCACATGCTTTTGGCTGATTCCGGACGGGACTCCTAGCAGGCGTTGTTTGAATTTATAAATGTCCTGGGATTGATCGAGAGTCATGGTGATATTAAAGGAAGTTGTGGAGCGGAGTGTGGATGCATGTAAGACTGTGGTGGGCGCAATTGACAGGATGAGCGCATACATAAACCTGTAGGTGCAATATACCAGAGCCAAAACATAAATAGGAAGAGTATAAGGGAAGCGACAGGAGCGTTGTGTTGTTTTCTTGTTGTTATCTTAATGAAACCTGATAATGTCAGAGGAAAGGAATGTTATAAGGTACTTTGAGGGGGCACCAGTTTCAAGCGGCCAACAATTTCTTTAGTAGAGATATATATATAAACAGAAGTTGATCATACCAGCCAGAGTACCACTCTGAATTGCAGAGTGATTGTGATTTTCTCAAAGGAAGAGCGATTGACGTGAGGCTGATTCCTTTCCCTACAAAGATACGAGGATTTTAAAATCACAACGCCATCGAATACATTCTATCATAGTGGCATGGAGCATCATTGAAGGTGAAAAAATAGAAGTTAAAGATTGGTTATGTCTGGAGCGCATTGAAGATTTTGACATAATAACATTTATGAAATTGTTGTGAACACTGCTTTGAAAGGTTATGGCTGAATTAGCTGGCAGAAGCATGGTGATTGTGTGAAGATCCTCGTATTGTAGGTCTACCCCTGCATCAAGTGGTATCAGAGCGTGGCTCTGTTTTCATTGAAGAATGTTTGTTTTGTTTTTAGTCAATGCAAGAAGGTTTTGTTGAAGAACTGAAGAAGGTTTTGTTGGAGATCTGATATGCAGCATACACAAGTGAATAGGATTGCAGAAGTGGAAAGAAGACAAGATCTTAGAGGTGAGATTATTTTTCTCATTTGAAATTTATGATTTAAGTTTATGGTTAGAAAGAAGGTGGCAGTGAACCCAGCATTCAGCTGAAGGTTGGATAAGGAGGACAAGTGCACTGTCCTGAAGAAGAAGGTGAGTTGAAGAGATAGCCTAGAGAGAGCAGAGGAGTGCTCAAGAGGTTCCAGAGGCAATGAACCAAGTACTTACCAAAAGACCAGATTCGGAGTGAAGGATTGGTGAGGTAAGTTGCAGCAAGAGAGATTACTATTGCAGAGGCTAGTACAACTCATGGTGAGTGAGAAACTCATGAGGAAGCAGTCTGCTAGAGGCAGAAGCAGTTTTTCTAGAGGAAAAGGAGATAGAGGAAGAGGTTCAGAGAAATGCCACAGATTTGAGATGACTGCAGGAGTTCGAGAAAGAAATATTGCAGAAATAAAGGCACAGTTGCATGTACTAGAAGAATGGCTGCAAGAGCAAGAAAAGCAGAAAGGAAAATGGATCTTTCCACTGAAGGGAAAGAGAGTGATTTGGTGACAATTGCAGAGGAGGTTGAGGCAAATTCTGATTGCCTTGTTGAAAAAGGGACTTAGAGTTCTTGTGCCAGAAATGAAATTTGAAGATTTCACATGCAGATCTAATCAAAGGGGAGTGATGAAGAAAGCAGTCAGGACTAAAAAGTCTTGTAGTTTTAAAACTGATGAGTTGTGTGTGTTTTCAAGTGCAGAGGAGGTTTCCATTGATGAAACAAAGGGGGAGATTATTGATGATTTCTTGAGTTATTGGGTAGAACGAGATCAGCTCGATAATGTGAACTCTTGTGTTTGTATAGGTGACAATTGTGATGTGATTACAAGTGTTGAGGAGGATTTGCCATCTTGTGAAATTGTTACAGCACAAGAGGAAGTTCTTGTGGATGTTGAAGAAGAGAATCAATCAGAAGCACAGATAAGGGAAGTAACAACTGATAATTTATGTATGAATGCAGGTGATGATGATATGCTTGAGCGATGTTACAGAGAAATTGCATTGTTGGAACACTCGTTGGAGAATCTAGAGTATGATAAGGAGATTGCAGAAGAAAGAGGTCAGTGCAGTGAACAAGAGGGAAAAGTTGCAGATGAAATTACAGGTGACAAGAAAAAGAATGTTGCAGAGGGACAGGAAGACTCGGAGGCCACAACATCCATAGTGACAGCTGAGACAACAGTGATAGCAGCAGAAGAGGCATTGATACCTTATATTTTTTTTTCTAACAATTGGTTTGTGAGTACAGGTCATATTGAAGATGCTGGAGAAAGTCTATTAGACAGAGAAATTGAACTGGTGAGATAGATGATGATGAAGGAAGCCCTGGAAGAGACTAGCAGCAGTGAAACAAAGCAGAAGCAGCACGAGGAAAACAGCAGAAGATTGCGAGAGTGCAACTAGTGGAGCAATGCAGCATAAAGTGTGGAGACCTGGAGAAGAACAATAGACAAAAGTGGTGGCAAGTGGAAAATTACAGCACAAGATATGGGATCGAGGCATACACATATCCGAACACATGATCAGGAGATAATGATTAATTTTAAGGTTGGGTGTATGATGCGGGAGCATCTAGAACATCTTCATTTGTAAATATGGAATAAAATGGGGATAGAATTTCTATGCTTTTTTTAGTTAAAATTAGGATAAAAAATAGGGAATAAAACTTCCAGCTTTAAATCATTGTGTAAAAGGGAAAAAGCCTGCTTTTTTTCTAGGAGATAAGGAGAGGATCTATTCCTTATCTATGTATCCATTATGTATCTATAAAATAAAGTGGCAGAAAGCTCTCATCTCATCAGAGAGAGGGAGAGGCGTGCCAAAAAGAATTATGATAATTTTTCTCTCCATGATTTCATGAGTAAGCGATGCCTGTTCAATTATATGTATGTATTCAATGAGTTATTAACTGCATGTTGGAGTGCAGAATAGTGATTGCGCTGATTATTAAAAAAAGCTTGAATTACTTTCGTATTCTCTATTTGATGTCACTGTATGATTGGAGCATTTCGATTCTTTTCGGATTAGCTTTTCTTCATTTTGAAAACGTATGGTTGCTGTTGCTTTAATGTTGTTTCATTACAGTCGGGTGATACTTTGTTTGCGCGGAGTAGTGAGCACATATCGAACCTTTTGTGGCATAATAGCATAATATTGAAATATTGTGAAATTGTTTGTTTGTGGCAGCGTATCACAGGTAGGCCGACTGTGCTGTTTTGATCTGTGTTGTTTTGATTATTGACTTGGTCATCCAGCGTTTGGATATTTTCCTATGAATTTTGGGGCACAAGCAACACATGCTTTTGCCTGATTCCGGACGAGACTCCTAGCAGGCGTCGTTTGAATTTATAAATGTCTTGGGATTGATCGAGAGTCATGGTGATATTAAAGGAAGTTGTGGAGCGGAGCGTGGATGCGTGTAAGACTATGGTGGGCGCAATTGACAGGATGAGCGCATACATAAACCTATAGGTGCAATATACCAGAGCCAAAACATAAAAAGGCAAAGTATAAGGGAAGCGACGGGAGCGTTGTGTTCTTTTCTTGTTGTTATCTTAATGAAACCTCATAATGTTAGAGGAGCGGAACGTTATAAGGTACTTTGAGGGGGCGACAGTTTCAAGCGGCCAACAATTTCCTTAGCAGTGATATATATATATATATATATATATATATATATATATATATATATAGAAATAGAAGCTGATCATACCAACCAGAGTACCACTCTGAATTGCAGAGTGATTGTGATTTTCTCAAAGGAAGAGCGATTGACGTGAGGCGGATTCGTTTCCCCGCAAAGATACGAGGCTTTTAAAATCACACCGTCATCGACTACATTCTATCATAGTGGCATGGAGCATCATTGAAGGTGAAAAAATAGAAGTTAAAGATCGGTTATGTCTGGAGCGCATTGAAGATTTTGACATAATAACATTTATGAAATTGTTGTGAGCACTGCTTTGAAAGGTTATGGCTAAATTAGCTGACGGAAGCATGGTGATTGTGTGATTGTGTGATGGTGATTGTGTGAAGCTGTCACCATATACAAAGATAAGGTATGCACATGTAGAGAGCACAAAAGCAAGCTTTGGTAAGTAAGGTATGACAACCTTCTAAGAAATTTCACATAGAACAGTCCCAATGTTAAGTGAAATATGATACAACCATCTAAACCCTCAAGTGTTTAGCCATGGTTAAGCAACAGAACTCTAAGACAATGAAGAAACTACATCCTATCCACTTTGGCTATGGAGTAACCAAATTCACTGGCGCATGTGCATTAAATCTAAAATGTTTTGGGAGTCAACTACAAAAAAGTTTCAAAAGTAGTTGTACCCATGTTACCCTAGACATGATGTCCGTTCAGGCGTTGATACCCACAAAATTCATCCATTGGCATTGATAAATTGTGTAGAACAGCTAAATTGATTGACCCACTTATGCATAATCTTAACTTTTGTGAATCACCTGGGAAATATATCACTATGCAGGGATGTTATTTTTAGTATCTGTAATCATGGTGTCATTAAGGGTGTTACCATAG
Source organism: Pinus taeda (assembly GCA_000404065.3). Classification (NCBI taxonomy): domain Eukaryota; kingdom Viridiplantae; phylum Streptophyta; class Pinopsida; order Pinales; family Pinaceae; genus Pinus; species Pinus taeda. The sequence continues at coordinate 21,312 of APFE030111329.1, read as the reverse complement.
AAAGCCTGAACCTTAAAAATTACATTATAGTATGATAACAAGAAATTCATTATTTAATGTTCATGGCATGGATATATACAGTGTAATCATACTCGAGATATAGTAGTTTTGAATAAAGGCTTTCGTTCTATTAATCGATCACAGTTGGTTAATGGTAATGGCATGGATATATACGGTGTGTAATCCTGAAAGCCTGAACCTTAAAAATTAGATTATAAGAAATTCATTATTTAATGTTAGTGGCATTTATATATACTGTGTAATCCTAGTACACATATAGTAGTTATATTATTCAATCAAATGATTGAATAAAGGCTTAGTTTTATTAATCAATCGCAATTGGTTAATGGTGATGGCATGGATATATATTGTCTCTAATTTTATTATATGATTGGTTAATGGTTATGGCATGGATATATACTTTATGTAATTTTATTAAACATATAGTAGTTTTCTTTTTCTCAGTAAATCTAGCTATTATATTATGTACAGTGAAAATTTTACAGTCGAGATGACAATGTGCCCAAGGCCAACAGTGGCACTGTGGACATGGCTATCACATAACAGAACCTGCCCACTCAGGGGCATCACTACGATACTGGAACAACCCATAATGAGCCATTAAAACACGAACAAGGACCTCGACCAAACAGAGTAGTCCCACACAGGGGCACGATAGCAGACCAAAACCTCCCACGCAGGGGCATAGGAGTAGAGCATATACATCCCACACAAGGGCCTCAAACAATATTCAAAGACTTCCCTATCAGGCCTAACAAAATTAGCAGTAGCAAACATTGAATTAGACCTGAGCGAGAGATAACAAAAAGCATAGCCATGGAAAGAACCAGAACCAGAGAGGACCAAAACAGAACCTGAACAAAGCTGGGTGAGGAGAATGTGGGCCAGCTGAGGGCTATTTGGGAGGCTTTTCCTCAACCACTCTGCACCAGCCATATTTCTTCCGCAGAGAGTCCCAATCCTCCTCAGCTTCCTCCTTGGAGGTCGATGCTTCCTGAGCCTGAGGGGTTTTAGGGGCTTGCCCAGGTGCCTCCACAGGTATCTTTTCTTCCACGCCCAAGCTTCCATCGGGGATCCTCTCCATACTACTCGTGCCTCCATCTTCGTCCTGAGATTCCTCGAGAAATAAGACCGATACATGAGAATTGATGCGGGGTCTGTCCTTCGAGCTGCCAAAGGTGAAAATGGCAGACCCGAATGCAGGTGCAGGGGCTCGTTCAGCATTAGGACCGCTTGAGTCGATGAACTGGCTGGCCTGGATGGGGGTGGCTTAAACTCCTCTATGGCAATGACAACGGCAGCAATGAACGCAGGGTCTTGAGGCTGGAGGGCGAGATGGCCTTCCTCGAGCAAGACCTCTTCGTCTAAACATTTTTGCAGGGGCTGCAGGGGCAGATATAGATACAGGTGCAAAATTGATGCGGCGCCCCACTATTCAGAGACACCACCCAATTGAGCCCAAACAACAACCAGAGATAAACACGCAGGCGTTACCAACAGGATTAGAAACCTGGAGGGTGAAGCTGCAAACAGAAGACTGTTCTCCATGTCTCAGTCTTTCTCCCTTATTAACAACACAATTATTCCCTCGGTACCTGTACGCCCCAGCTGCAAGTTGTAGTCGCACCATATTAACATAACGCGCATTGAATGCCTGCCTCTTTCCTTGTAATGACATTCCATGGCGGCGAAGGATATAATGAATGCGATGCTTAGACATGAGGTAGCACGTGGCGAACATGTGGCTCCTCATTGACATTTGTCCCATCACCCGCATCCGGGGCTGCTGCATCATTCTGGATCAGGCTGGCACACTCTTGAGCCTCATCATAATTAGTAATTATGCTCGTGTTGCCAGTGATAAGGGTACTGGAATTTTATACTCCTATATTGGCCAGAAGGTCAACAACCTTATTGCCTTCCCGTTTAGTGTGCATGAAAGAGATGAATCTGTTACTGTGAAGAAATTGTTCAATATCCTTAAGCCTGGCTTCGAGCCTCCAATTAGTGGTGATTTTCCTTGCTTGAGATCCATTTTGGAGGCGCTTTGCCATGTTAATGAGGATCTAGGATTCTCCTTCCACAACTAGGGGCTAAAGGTTGAGATTCCAAGCAAGAATGAGACCTTGCCAGAGACCTTCCAGCTCAACTGAGTTGTTGGTGTCCCAGCCCATGTTTCCAAAGTAAATCTGCATGGGATTACCTTCATGATTTCTTATGATTCCTCCAAAACCAGTTGCACTAGGATTTCCCTTAGAGGCACCATCGAAGTTGAGTTTATAGGAGTGCTTTGGCAAAGCCTTCCATTTGCCTTTGTTGATGTTACTGCTTTTTGCCTGGCCATTCCTCTGAAGTTCCGGGGGAATATGCAATTGCCAATTGTCAAGAATACTTTTCTCATTGGGAAGAGATGGCAGATCCTCCTGCGTCCATGGATGAAGCATGAGTGTTTCTTTGAGATTCCCACAAAACCTCTTCGAGATGTCTTTGATCGTTGAGCATTGGTTTTTGAATATTCGTTTGTTTCTTTCCTTCCAAATGCTCCAAAGGATTAGATCTGGGATTATGTTCCATAAACGATTAAGGAGCTCGCTTTTGTAAGGTTTCTGGGGCCATTGTCTTAAAGAGTTGGTTATGTCGTTCTCCAGTCTGCATCTTCTTTGGCATCTGAAGCTCGCTTTTTCCCATAGCTGATTGGCTAAGGGACAAGCGTCCAAGAGGTGTTGGAGAGTTTCCTCATTGTGGTTGCAATTGTGGCAGATGGATGGACACTGAAAGTTTCTTCTTCTTAATTTATCCCATGTGAGAATCCTCTTATGACCAACCAACCATAAGAAGTGAGATACTTTGGGCCAAGAATTGAGCTCCCATATTTTGCGCTAGATAGTATCATAAGGGGTGGTGTTGTTTCTTATTATTTTGTACGGCTCTGAGAGAGTGAAGGTGCCTTTTGGTTGGTATCCCCATCGAAGGATGTCATTCCCTTCATCATATCTGATGCTTCTTTTCTGAAGCTCCATCTCCAGCTGCTCAGCATCTTGAAGGTCAGTGTTGTGGGTTCACTGATTACCCTGTTTCCATTGCCTGAGGCCGTGCTCCACCTCCTGCACCCAGTACTGTTGGATCTTTTCCTGCTGCTGCTCCTGCCTGTTGAGTACCGGAGCTGGGCACAGAATACTGTTGAGCTTTGGCATCTGGTTCCACGCATCTGTCCAAAATCTAGCTGTACTTCCATTCCTTACTTCCCAGAAACTGTGCTTTTGAATTAATTAGTAGTGTTGTTTGGCGGCGTTCCATATTAGCGATCCCTTGACGTTGGGAGTGAATCGGATAACTTCCTCGTGAGGTCTTTTGTTGGCATATTTGGCTGTCCATAGTTTGACCCATGGCTTATTTGGATTAGTAACCCATTGCCACCAAATTTTTGCACTCATGATGGAGTTGCTATGCTCAGGGTCCCTCAGTCCGATCCCCCCTTTGTCTTTGGGTGTGCAAACAGTGGCCCATTTTACCAGAGCCCATTTACAGTTGGTTGCCGAACTGCCCCACAGGAAGCTGCACTGAAGGTTCCTTATTTTTTGAAGTACCCACTTCGGCGCCACTAGGATGGAGAAAAAGTAGAGAGGCATAGCTTGGAGGACCGATTTGATGAGCACTACACGAATGACAAGATTTAGAGTTCTATGAGTCCAGAGGTTAAGGCGAGACTCGAGCTTTTCAAGGAGGGATCGCCAAGAGGAGTGCTTTATGGCTGAGGTCGTGAGCGGAGCTCCCAAATATTTGGAGGGGAGGGAAGCGGATGGGAAACCTAAGATGCGGGAAACCGCGGTCTTGACTGAGGGAGGAGTATGAAAGAAAAAAATTTGTGACTTGGAGCAGTTGACATTAGTGCCAGAGGCTTCTGAAAAATCATTAAGCAGGGCTTTGAAGCAGGAGGCTTCCTAGACCGAAGGGTAGCCAAAAAGCATTGTGTCGTCGACAAATTGTTGGTGGCAGTTAGCAGGGGTATTATGAACAGATATGCCTTTGAGCTGATGAGAGAGGAGGGCATTTTTGATATGACTTCCGAGCCCTTCATCCATTAGGACAAAGAGGAAGGGGGACAGGGGGTCACCTTTCCGGATCCCTCTGGAAGGTTTGAAGGGCCGGGAGGGGATGCCATTGACAAGGATCGAGAATTGAGTTGAGGTGATTAGACTCATGATCCAGCGCACCCACATAGAGCAGAAACCAAAGGTGGTGAGCATGTGCTGAATGTAAGTCCAGCTGAGTTTATCAAAAGCCTTAGAGAGGTACAGTTTGAGAAGCATACCTGCCTGCTTGGTGGTCTTGAGGGAGTGTATTATCTCGTGCGTGAGAAGAATTCCATCCATGATCTGACACCCTTCCACATAGCCTAACTGTTCCGTAGAGATAAGCAAGGGCAAGAGGAGCTTTAGCCGATTCGCAATCACTTTAGATATAACTTTGTAAATGACATTACAAAGGGCAATCAGCCTGTACTTATTTGGGGTGATAGAATCTTCCTCTTTAGGGATAAGAGCGATGAAAGTGGTGTTTAGAGAGGGGAGTAGTCAATGAAGGGCTCTTGATTCTTCTACAATTTGCCATACCTCGTGCCTTATCAATTCCTAGAAAGTGTGAAAGAAAGTTGTGGTGAAACCATTTGGGCCAGGGGCCTTACCTTCCTTAAGTTGGGACATTGCATCGTCCACCTCCTACGTCAAGATGGGGTGGAGAAGAAGTTCGTTATGCTCCTCCGTGATAATCTTTGGCACATTGTTGGTAATTCTTTCTATAGCCGAGCGCTTATCTCCTTCAGGCTCTCGATGGACTTGTGCAAAGTGATTGAGGAATTCCTCCTCAATTTCCTCGTGTTTCTCTATTTTGGCTCCTCCCTATTTTTGAATGAAAGGGATGCTGTTGTGCATTCTTCGTTGAACAGTGGTCCTGTGGAAGAATTTGGTGTTTCGCTCACCTTCCCTCAGCCATCTGATTCTGGACTTTTGCTTCCAATATATTTCCTCCTGTTTCTACCTTTCCTCCAGTTTGTTGTGGATGCTTCGTTCTTGTTCCAAAGTTTCTTCAGTGTGCCCCTCTGTTATTATCTTTTGTTGGAGTTCTGACAGTTCCTTGTTTAGTTCTTGCTGCGCTATATATATGTTACCAAAGGTCTCCCTGTTCCACCGTTTTAGATGACCTTTTAGAAACCTGAGCTTTTGTTGGAACTGAAACATCTTAGATCCTTCAGGCGAGGTGAAGGATGTTCAAATAGTTTTGACCAGGTCTTTGAACGAGGGATGCATGAGCCAGAACTCTTCGAAGTGGAAAGGACGTCTGGTGGGATTGCCTGGTCTTTGCCATTGGAGGGCAATCGGCCAGTGATTTGATCCTGTGTGAGGAAGAATTGCTACTGAAAAGTCTCCTCCAAGGTGAACTGCGTTGTCTAATATGAGGAAGCGATCCAATTTGGAGGCAATTTGATACTTGCCTACTCTGCGATTGCTCCAAGTGAAGGTTCCATTGCCAAAAGTCAAGTCTATGAGTGAGGTGTTTTGAATGAAGTCCTTGAAGGGGTGTTTTTATGATCCATTCTGTTTCTTCCTCCAATCTTCTCCTCTAGCTTAGTGATCAGTTTAAAATCCCCACCTATTATCCAGAGCGGGTGCCTTCTGTCATTGTTCAAGGCCTCTATTGTATCAAGAAGAGCTATTTTACTTCCTGTTTCCTGCGGGAAGTAAATATTTGAGAGATTTCCATGGATGTTCGTAACTAGAATGTGAAAAGCAACCTGGATGAGATGATGGGAGGCATGCAAATCTGAGAGAGCTATCGCCTATGTATTCCAAGCTATAGCCAGTCCTCCTGAGGCTCCAGAGGCATCCACCGCTACTGATCGACATCTTGGCCACGCGTTGAAGAGAATGTTGTCTAATGTTGAGTTGTTGCATTTGGTTTCTTGGAGAAAGCACATATGAGGTTTTTCCATTTTAATCATGTTTTTTAACATTCGAAGTTTGCCGGGGCTATTGAGCCCCCTAACATTCCATGATACCAGCTTCATAGTTTAACTATTGATGGAGGGTTTATAGTACTTTGTCAATTTAGCATACCTACCCGAGTCGACCAAGATTTTCCCGATCGTGATCGTTTGCTGGAGATCCATTTTTCTTCCTCTTTTCTTGGAGTCGTTTGGGAGTGAACTGCCATCCCAATGGCTACCAGGCTGTATTCCTAGTTGATGTTGGTGGAAGGCCCTGGAGATAACCACTTCCAACTTGTTGAGTTGAGCCTCTGGTATGCTGTCATATGCCTTCTTATTGCATGCCAGTTCTAGCTCTATGATGTCTAATCCATTCAAATCTATGCTTTCTGGTTCTTCTTCCATTGGTTGCATTTGATTGCTTCCATCCATATTGGTCTCTGTGATATGAGGGGGGTCTTGCTTTCCATCGATTTCCATATTCTTGCCTTTCCCTTCCATCTCTGTAAGTCCTTCCGAATGGAGAGCCGGGTGGCTTAAGGGGGGTGGGTGGGGGGGGAGGTTTGGATGAGGAGGCAGAGGGAGGAAGGTGGGAGGATGAGGAAGGTGGAGCAGAGGCAGCTCTAGAGAGCGAGGGTTCGTCCTCTGAGGTGCGCGATAGGATTTCAAAACTGTTCTTAGTGGCTGCACCTTGGTTAGTATTTTGTTGGGACTTGGTACCATTGATGGGCTTCTTGTGCGCACGCCTTCGGCTAGGGGCTTTTGTGAAGCCATCCTGGGTTGGGGCTTCTGGGGGTTCAGGGGTGGCTATTTTGACATTAAGCGGACAGTCTCGGAAAAGATGCCCTAGAGCATGGCATTTTTTGCATCGAAAGGGGATGTGCTCATAGTCCAGAGGTTGAATCCATTCTTCATCCCTGTGAAAGAGACTTACCGATTCTGGAAAAGCTTCATTCAGTCGTATGAAGACGCATATTCGTGCATAGGAAATGTGTATGCACTTTTTTGTTTCTTCTGCAGCCCTGATGTATTCCCCTATGCCATTTCCTATATCTTTGAGAATATCTTCGTCCCAGTACTCATCTGGAATCGAGTACAATCTGATCCAAATTGGTGCCTGTTTGGTCAGTTTAGTGATGTTTAAATTGCAACTTTTAAATTTCAACCCGGGGCTAGTAAGCTGATGAAGTGAGGTGTACTGTATGTACTTAGGCAACTATTTCTTAATATTTTGTCATTTTTAACATTTTAGGTTTTTTTTCAAGTATATCTCTCCTAATGTGATGTAATGGAAATGAAATAAAGTGGGTGAAGTGTGTGAGATTGTGATGTGCTTTTTACAATTTAAAAGTATTCTACAAGAAAGCTTGAAATTAAGTCAACTCTTAAAGGAAAATAAAGACATTAAATAAAATACTAATGACATTGGCCCAGTGCCTCTGCTGCTGCAAGGAAATGAAAATGAAATCTATGTCAAATAACAACTAAGCAATGTGAAACTAAAGTAAATCTATCTAAAAGAAAGACTAGTCACAAATACTTTAACTTTTCTTAACTTCTTGCCTTTTAACTGAATGTATCATGTGATAAACCATTAAAAACAAGTCAAGCAATTGTGAGTTCTGAATAACTAAACCAAGCTGTGTTAAGTGATGTTTTGGTCCTCAATAAAGATATTAAGTTATGAAGAAGGACCATCCATCGATAAACAACTTGATATCTACAAACAGAAAGAAAATATGCAAATTGACTAAGTGATAATGATGAAATAAAGGCTGCAAAACAAAGAAGGTCAGCAACATAGACAAGATGATCACACGTGTCACTAGTTGTGCAAAAGAAAAGCATGAAACTGTCCCGGGCACGCCTAAGGAACTTGCATAACGCACTGATCAGTCATGAAAAAGTGCAGAAATGTAAACAAGCAGAATTTGAAATGTATGTACAGCTATCAAAACTCAACAATCAAAGGTAGTATATACATGAAATAAGAAAACGAAATGCAGGAAATTAAAAGTATTGTACAGGCATTTAGTAAACAGGGGCCCTCTGCCTACTCCAGCCGTTTCAAAGATCAATCACACGCGTAAATGGGATAATAGTCTTCTTATGTATTATGCATGAAATAGGAAAATACAGTGGGAGTTCAAAAGTATATAACAGTAGCTAACAACTAACTTGTCCAGCGTTCAAAGACGCTTTATTTATAATTGCAGAAGGTGAACTAACTTAACAAAATCTAAGTAATTCGAACAGCTGAATAGAAACACGTAGTCCTGCTACATCCTCGGATCTAGGCAACGGTCATTGTGGGCATTCAATCCGTTGTTGGATTATGTCTCCCACTACCTTCATACCTGAGGATGATGCCACCTGTTCTTCACGTGCTCTAAAAAAGAACACGCAGAGCCGTGCCACCTCCAATGACCTCTGTTTTACCGAAGTTGCCTCCTCGTTGACCACGAGCTTGGATGACTGGTTTGGATGATCTGGAGGGACACACACCATGTCCTTGGTTCCACGAACTTGCCCATGTGGCTCTTCTTCCCGGAGGACACCTGGAACATAGCGTTTAATAAAATAGTTGCGGAATTCGGGGTTGGTTGCGGAAACCGGGATCAGCTGCGAAAAACCCTGTATGAGCTGTGGAAACAGCACCTTGGACCAAAATTCTAAACCAAACACAGTCATTAGCATAATTAGAAAACCATGTAAAAAGTCCTATAATACAATGATTTGAGCACTTTGATGGAGGGAATGAGTGGCAAAATAGGAAATGAATAGGAAAAAGAGGTTGGGAGGATGTGTAAAGAAGTGTAGGTTTGAGGCTCAACATACCCCCACTGTGAATGTGTTGCATGTCCTCATGCAACCAAAACTTTGTCATTTTTTTTAATCCATGTGCTCAGATGCTTCTGCCAAAACATCTAGCCTTCTTCTCTTTCTCCTTGTTGCCAATATTGTCCTTGGTTTCTTGACTAAACATCTGAACCTTAAATTGATTAATGCCCTGCTGAGTTTCTTACATTTCCCTTTCAATTTTCTGTTCTTCTTCTGCCAGAGTCCTAAGTGAAGCATTGTATTGTCATGGACCATTTTGTCCACTTTGCTTTGTTCTTTCAATGCTTCGTTTTCTTGTTTAATATGCCGGTTCAGGACTTCTAGTTCAAACACCTCCTATTTTAAAGATTTGACCTGTTCATCAAGAGGCACTATAGTGCTTGGAGCTGCAACTGATTTCTCCAAGGCCTCCAAATAATCATATACCTCCTGCTGGTTAGGGTGAACTCAGGTGTCCTTGGGCTATGTTCAAGATTAATTCTGTTTGAGGTTCTGTTTGAAAGGGACTCTCTTCGCGTGGAGGAGTGGACTCAAGGCCAAGCTGAGCTGGGGTCTTTTCAGGTGTAGTTTCTCGCAAATCAATGAAATGTGACTGTTTTTCTTTAGTCACACTCATTTTTCCTTCAGTCTACTGCTTCTTCTCACTTGTACATTAGTGCTCTTTTGTTGGGCACTCTGTTTTTCTTTCTGTTTCCTCTTTGAGAGGGCAGTGGCTTGAAGTTGTGCTAATCTATCAGCTAAGGTTTGGGAGTCTTCTTCTACTGAAGGTTCAGGTGATGGTGATGGTTCATGAGCAATTGTCTTCCCTTTATTCTTTTTCTGTTTCTTTCTTCTTGGGTAGTTTCCTGAGTTTGCACAATAGGTGGGTCCTGGGCAGCAACATCTTTTTCGTTCTCCTACTTCCTTTTGGGATTTTAGGAGGACTGCTAGCGGAAGCTTCAGTCACTTCTTGGAAATGATTCCTGACCAAAAATTTTTCCCATGTATCCTTGTGATTTTTCAGTTGTTCTTCTATGAGGATTCTAATGAGGCCGTGATGATATAAGTGGGGTTTAATGTGGCCTACATTCTTTTGGACAGTGGAACTCATTTTCTTTAGGCTTCTTAGCAGAAAGTAGGGTAGATTGATGGCATGGCCTTCCATAAAATTCATCATAATCCTTGCATGGTACATATACATGGTACCAAAGCGGCCCTCACATGTAATAAACTTTTGAACAAGTAATAGTAATGCAGTCCATTCTTCTTTGATTATATGTACGTGAATCCCTTTAGTAAATATTGAAGTGTCCATACCTGGGTTCTTGAGCATATCCTTCCATGCTTGATCTTCCACCCCTCTGTTCTTGAATCATCTATCTCCTACCTAAGGTAGACTGGTTGTTGTGGCTATTGTATTCTCTGTTATTGTAAATTTTAGGTCTCCTACTTCCACGGTATTTCCATTGAATGACCGAGCAAATGCCTTTGTTACCTCTTTGTCATATCCTTTGAATTTTTCAATGAACTTTAACCATTTTTCTTTTTTTAGTGCTTCTTTTGTCTGAGGATATCCTTCTAAATATTTCGGACCTTCGGGTTTAGCTCTAAGCAGCTTTCCCATCTTCGGCTTTCACTCTTCGGCTGAAGTTTTGACTGTATATGACTGCTCAGGGAGGATGCTTCATGGAAAAATGGATGAATTACGGTTGTAAGTGGAATAGCCGCAATGCAAATTGTTTTACAGACTGTAGGTGGGGTTTGGAACAGGGCTGTGGAGTTTACAGCGGAAATGGGAGTGAAAATGGTGTGCGTATGAGGGTGTAGAACACGAGAATGAGTTCAAATTCATGCGGAAGTGTAGTGATAAGTGTATGGCGTAACGGTTGAATCCTTTAGAGCCTAGTGGCTTCGCACACGTTTTAGTATTGGCTACGGAAATCATGTAGTGAAGAGACGTAGTGTAATAGGTCACTTCTTTGTACGGTCAATAAATGAAAACGAGTCCCATTTTGAGTTTAACTTAATGGTGATCATGGGATTGTTAGAAGGGTATGAGGTGGATGAAGGATTATCGTGGAGGAGAAGTGGGATGATCTTTGCTGAATCATTGCATTTAGTGGCTCTTCCACGATTTAATAACTATGCATAAAATGACATTAAATTGTTGTTTGGAAAAGATTTTGATCATACCTTCATGAGTTTGCATTTGTTGATTAGTGTTGCTGATCCATTATTGCTTTCTGATCTTGTAGGTGCCTCATATCCTTGCTGCCCTTGGTGATGATGATGTGAACCTTTGACTGAGATTTTTCTTTAGAAACAAAGTGCTGCTAGCTGTAGAGACAGAGTCATTTCTAGCTGCGGAAACTAGGTGTGAGCTGCGGAAACAGTTTCCAGCTGCGAAAACTAAGACATCTCCCTTTTAACTGCACAAAGTTAGTTAGGAAAAGACTAACTGAATGGAAATAATCCTAAAAAGGATTTTTATTGATGATATGAATTGGAGTGGATGGAAAAAAATGAATGAAATGAAGTGAAATGGAATGAAAATATGAGTGAAGTGAAATGGAATGAGATGGAATGATGATGGAAAGAGAGAATTTTTTTTTTTTGGAAAATATGGAGTGTCAGGTGTCCCTGATTTTCACCTCATATTTTCTGTATAAGACCGCCAATCTGAGATTGGTTTTCAGGCTTATACAAGAGACTTTTTTTTTTTTTTTAACTCAGAAAGAAACAAAGATTAGGCTGATGGAGGAGAAGGATTCTTCTCCACTAGCCTCATTGCAGAATTTTCTTGAAACATTTTCACAAAGTCCTCTTTTGAGAGTGGCTTATGATAGATTTTCAATCGGTGGCCATTCACAATGAGAGGAGTTTGGACTCATCAATAGTCTTGATTTGGACTGCTCCATTGTTAAAGACTTCATCAATTTCATATGGTCCAAGCCAATGAGTTTGAAATTTCCCTTTGAAGTCTTTGAATTTTGACTCAAATAGTAGCGCCCAATCTCCTTTTTGAAACTTCTTTTCTTTGATATATCGGTCATGCCATTTAGTTCTTTGGTGCTGAACTAGATCGGTCCTTAGAATTGCATCTTGTCTTATTTCATCTAGCTCATTTAGTTGGTCCATTTTGTGCTTTTGGGCTTCTGATAAGCTCATCCCCAGCTGAACTGCCATCTTGAAGGTCTTGATTTGAAACTCAATGGGGAGCAAGACTTCTTTCCCATAAACAAGTTCATAGGGAGAATGTCCTGTTGTGTTCCTCCATGTAGTTCTATAGGCCCATAAGGCTTTAGGAAGCCTTTCTGCCCAATCTCTTCTGTGGAGATGAACAATCTTGGTGATGATGCTCTCAAGGACTTTGTTTGTGGATTCCACTTGACCATTTGCTTGCGGATGGTATGGAGTAGATTTTCTATGCTTGATTTTATATTCCTCCATCAGCTTCTCCATCAATTTAGATGTTAATTGACTTCCCTGATCTGTCACAATTTCTCTTGGGACACCAAAACGAGTAAAAATATCCTCAAAAAGAAATTGAATAACTGAATTCTCAGTGGCAGAAGGCAATTCCTTGGCTTCTACCCATTTAGTAACATAATCAGGGCAAACCAATATATACTTCTTTTGTTTAGATGGTGGATTAATAGGTCCAACGAAATCTAAAGCCCATTTCTCAAAGGGTTCGATGAGTACCGGTGGTTGTAGCGGCATTTCATTTGAAAGAGTTGGTCTCCCAACTCTTTGGGAGCTGTCACACCTTCTGACATATTGTTTTGCATCTTTGAAGAGAGAAGGCCAATAATATCCTAAAGAAAGGATTTTATAGGCCGTCCTCTTGTCAGCAAAGTGTCCCTCGCATGGTTCATCATGACATGCCTTAAGGATGTCAGGCATTTCATCTTCCCGAACACATCTTCTGATCACACAATCTAGCCCTGTTTTGAACAATTCATTAGAAATCCATGAATACTTTGAGCTCTCCTGAATGATTTTCCTTTTCTCATTAGGAAATAAGTGTGGAGGTAGCTTCCCTGTAACCAAATAGTTAGCAATATCTGCATACCAGGGAGTTTTAGTAGTTACTGCAAACATATATTCATCTGGAAACTTATCCTCTACTCGAGAATCTTCATTACTGTTTTGGATTCTAGACAAGAAATCAGCTACTGTATTTTGTTTCCCTGGTCTATCTAACACAGTAATATTGAATTCTTGTAAAATGAAAAGCCATCTTGTGACTCTGCCATTGGTAACAGGTTTTTTCATGAGATATCTAATGGCAGAATGATCAGTATGGACAAAAGTTTCATAGCCTGTTATATAGTGTCTAAACTTGTTAATTGCATGAACAACAGCTACGAACTCTTTTTTAGTTACAGTATAATTTAACTCAGTGGGAGTCAAATTTTTACTGGTGTAATAAATGGCATAAGGAACTAAATCCTTTTGACCCAACACATCTCCTAGAGGTGTATCTAAAGCATCTGTAGAAATATGGAAAGGAAGTTTCCAATTTGGTCCTCTCAAAATGGGTGCTTCAGATATTCTAGTTTTTAAAGCTTCAAATGCAGATTGACAATCAGGATCCCATTTGAATTCATAGTCCTTTGTGAGTAGTTTAAAGAGAGGAGATGCTATTTTGGTGAAGTTTTCAATAAATCTTCTATGATAACCTGTAAACCCAAGAAAACTTCTAACATCTTTTTGACAATTTGGAATCAGTAATTTGGAGATAACTTCAACTTTTGATCTATCAACCTTAATTCCACCTCCTGAAATATGATGTCCTAAAACAATCCCTTCAGTAAACATCATAAAACATTTCTCATGACTTAATGAAAGGTTTGTCTCATTACACCTGATAAGAACCTTTTCCAAATTCTCTAATGCCTCTTCAAATGAATCACCATAAATTGTAAAATCCTCCATGTAAACCTCTACACAATCATGAATTAGATCGGAAAAGATTCCTAGTACTGCCCTTTGGAATTTTGCGGGTGCATTACATAATCCAAAAGGAAGTACTCGGTAGGCGAAAGTTCCCCATGGACAAGTAAATGTGGTCTTGTCTTGATCTTCAGGTACCACCTGAATCTGATTATAACCACTAAAACCATCCAAGAATGAGAAATACTTTTTTGCCTGCTAAAGTATCTAATACTTGATCAATAAAGGGTAAAGGAAAGTGATCCTTCAAGGTTGCTTTGTTCAATTCTCTGTAATCAATGCAAACCCTCCATTTACCATTCTTTTTAGGTACTATAACCAAAGGGGAAAACCACCGGCTATCTGAAATAGGGTAAATGAAGTTTACATTAAGTAACTTCTGGAGCTCTTCTTTCACTATCTCCCTAAGGTTTGGATTCATCCTTCTTTGAGGTTGTCTGATTGGTCTAATGATTTCCTCAATGTAGATGTGATGAATTCAAGTCTTAGGATCAATACCTTTCATATCGGTATACTCCCATGCAAATGCAGTAGAATGTTTTTGCAAGATTTTGGTTAGCTCCTCCTGTTGTGATTTTTCCAAGTTTTTGTTGATATTTAATGCTTTTCCTGGAAAGATCTCAATGGCAGAACTACCAAACTTTTCCATAGAGAAAAGAGACATTTGTCTAGATGATAGACACTCTATGTCAGAATCCAACTAAAATTGTGTGGAGTCATATTCTGAAGATGGTTCAAATTTTTCTAATGTGTACAGAATTTGACTATCTTCACTAATCTCAGAAATGGTAAAGACAGGTTGTATAGTATCTTCATCGTCAATCCATTCATTATCTCCTAATTCTGTGATTACTTTTGCTGGAGGATACAGATTGAACTTCTTCGTCGAATTACTATCAGAAATGTACATATCCCCTGACCTACAACTTATGAAAGCATTAGTTGTGGCTAGCCAAGGTCTTCCTAAAATAAGAGGATGGCCACCTAAATTACTCTTGGGAGTTAAAATCATGAAATCCACTGGATATTCCCAGGAGTCTAAGGCGACTGAAATGTCTTCTAATACACCATCTGGTTTAATAATTGAGCGATCTGCAAGTTGTAATAAAGTAGGTGTAAAAAGAAGATTAGGAAGTTTTAGCTCTTCCATAGTCTGCCTACTCATAATGTTGGTAACAGCTCCTAAATCAGTCAAAGTGTTTGGAATTTCTACCCCATTGATAGTAGTTTTAACGATTGGACTACCAGGATCTACATACTTCTGCATGGTAACTTTTCCCATCATGATATCTGCAATTTTTCCTACCAGGTGGATTTTTCTAGTATCTCTTGGTTTCCTTCCTAGTCTTTTAAGACTTAACTCCTTTATTGTCTTTGCTAGAATAGGAATTTCTTTAATGACTTGTAACAAGGGAATCTTGATACAGACATTTTTCAATTCATCTAGAAAGTCATAGTCGGGCAACAAGATTTGTTTTTCCACTCCTTTGTCAATTTGTAACCTTTCAGGAAAAGGAGGTGTGGATGAAGATGCAGGTTGTTCAACTATAGTAATTGTGGGGGTTAACTCTTTTTCTTTTCCTTTTTGAGTGCTTGGGTTTTGAAGAGATGCTTTAGAACCCTTATTGGCTACAAGAGAGTCTTCCTCAGAAATGATTTTTTTTTTAACATCTATAGAAGGTTTATCCAGAACTCTACCTGATCTGAGTTGTACATCATTGAGAGGAACAATCATATAGGCAGGAAATTGAAATTGTAAACCTTCCATCATGAAAGCATTTTGAGGGTTTTTATTATTGGGGTTCATCAATGGCTGAGAAGGAAGTTGATTTGACTTTTGTTGAAGCAAGAGTTGAGAATTTGAATTCTGTTGAGAGGGTTGTTGTTGTTGTGGAAATGGCAATGATAGTTGTGGATTTTGATTTGGAAATTGTGGAACTTGCTGATTTTGAAAAGATGGAGGATATTGGTAAAATTGAGCAAATCTCCCATAAGGATTCTGCATACCTTGCATCCATGCTTGAAAAGGATTTTGAGGTTGGGACCAAGGTTGTTGCCAAGGATTCCAATTTGGTGGAGGTTGAAAATTCATAGGGTTGTTAAACCCTTGATTTTGTTGCCCCTGCCAAGGTCTCCTTGCAACAAAAACAAAGAGATTCAATGGTACTTGGATCTTCCTGAAAAACAGCTTTGAGACCAGGGATTGAAGGACAATCCTTGGTTTCATGATTCTCTGAATAGATCACACATTTTTCTACAACCTTTGCATCCAAGGGACACTCCCTTAGAGCATGTTTCTTTCTACACTTTGAGCAAAAGACAGCTAAAGCTTCAGCTTCTTCTTGTTGTTTATTATGGATCTTAAGAGTGTCTAGTTGCTCACTCAGACTTCCTAAGATATCAGTTTTGAATTCATCAAGCATATTGCCTATCTCAGCCCTACTTACTGATCCGGTTGCAGATTTGTTTGCTCTGAGGAGAGAAGGATCTCTAGGCCCTTTTTGAGTTTTATTCTTCCCCCGTGAGAGATGAACACATAGCTCTGCTATATCATGAAGTGGAAGTTGAGATATGTCTCCTTTTCCCATCATGTTCAAAATATCTATCCATTCATCTCTAATGGCTTTTAATAGAATGGATTTCAAAGTTTCCTCATCCAAGTTACTCATTTTTGCTCTTTTCAGGTTATATTGAAATCTTTCAAGTAAATCTTCCAAATTTTCATCTTCCTTTTGCACCATCTTGAATACCTCATCCTTATGATTGGTGGGCATACAATAGTCCAAGTACCTATCCAAAAATGTTTGTTTCATATCATTCCAAGTATTAATGGATTGAGTGAGTAATCCCATGAACCATTTCAAGGCTGCCCCTTTCAATGTTGAAGGGAACAGTTTGAGTTTTTGAGCATCTTCTAGATAATCATAAGTTCGACATACGACCTCAATGTCAAATAGAAATGTTTCAGGGTCCTCATTTCTTAATCCATGAAAATTTGGGAGGACAGATGGCGAAATGTACTTCATTGTGGCTCGGGAGTCATCATCGACTATAGGAAATCCAAATGAATTGTCTCCATTCCTATTTCCTCCATTGTTACCTCTACCTCCTCCATTATTTCCTCCTCCACCTCTACCTCTACCTCTATCAAGTCCGGTTTCTCTTTCTTCTGCCATGGTAGTTTCTTCAGAGACCTCAGAGTTCTCTGGTTCCTCTACCAAGGGTGAGTGAGGAGGAATTTCTCCTTCTTCCTTAGGTGATTCTATTTCTTCAATTACAATCTGTCTCCCTGTAGAAGGAAGGAAAGAATCTCCTTCTAATTCGGATTCAATAGATGGTGTGGGAGAGTCAACTACTTCCTCTTGAATTCCAGGAATCCTAGAGCTAGGAGTATGAGTTGGAGATGATGGAGGTGTCTCTTGCCTATTTCTTGAAGTAGATGGAGTTGTGAAAATCGAACTCTTGGCTCTAGCTAAAAACCATCCCCTAGAATCTCTTGCTCTATGCATGTCATTTTTATTTTTCTTCAAGTCAGGTTAATAATTCTTTTTGTGATCTTCGAGATCACTCTAGGTGCAAGAAGAGAGCATACTCAAGAAACTATTAAACCAATAACTTTCTCTTTTCTGATCCTCCACATCACACTAAGTGCAAGAGGAGAGCATACTTTGAGAGGTTATTAATTTTCCTTTCTTGAAATTTTCTTGTTTTTATATTTTTTTTAGAAATTGGCTACCTAATTTCACTTCCCCGGCAATGGCGCCAAAAATGTTTGGTCAATTTAGTGATGTCTAAATTGCAACTTTTAAATGTCAACATAAGCTGATGAAGTGAGGTGTATTGTTTGTACTTAGGCAACTATTTCTTAAGCTTTTGTCGTTTTTAACTTTTTAGGTTTGTTTTCAAGTATATCTCTCCTAATGTGATGTAATGGAAATGAAATAAAGTGGGTGAAGTGTGTGAGTTTGTGATGTGCTTTTTACAATTTAAAAGTATTCTACAAGAAAGCTTGAAATGAAGTCAACTCTTAAAGGAAAATAAAGACATTAAATAAAAGACTAGTGACATTGGCCAAGTGCCTCTGCTGCTACAAGGAAATGAAAATGAAATCTATGTCAAATAACAACTAAGCAATGTGAAACTAAAGTAAATCTATCTAAAAGAAAGACTAGTCACAAATACTTTAACTTCTTCTTAACCTCTTGCCTTTTAACTGAATATATCATGTGATAAACAATTAAAAACACGTCAAGCAATTGTGAGTTCTTGAATAACTGAACCAAGCTGTGTTAAGTGATATTTTGGTCCTCAATAAAGATATTAAATTATGAAGAAGGAACCATCAATAGATAAATAACTTGATATCTAAAAACAGAAAGCAAATATGCAAATTGACTAAGTGATAAATAAAGGCTGCAAAACAAAGAAGGTCAGCAACAGAGACAAGATGATCACAAGTGTCACTAGTTATGAAAAAGAAAAGAAAGAAACTCTCCCGGGCATGTCTCAGAAACCTGCATAACACACTGATCAGTCATGAAAAAGTACAAAAATGTAAACAAGCAGAATTTGAAATGTATGTACAGCTATCAAAACTCAACAATCAAAGGTAGTATATACATGAAATAAGAAAACGAAATGTAGGAAATTAAAAGTATTGTACAGGACTTTAGTAAACAGGGGCCCTCTGCCTACTCCAGTCATTTCAAAGGTCATTCACACGGGTAAATTGGATAACAGTCTTCTCATATATTATGCATGAAATAGGAAAATATAGTGGGAGTTCAAAAGTATACAACAGCAGCTAACAACTAACTTGTCCAGCGTTCAAAGACGCTTTATTTATAACTGAAGAAGGTGAACTAACTTAGCGAAATCTAAGTAATTCGAACAGCTGAATAAAAATACGTAGTCTTGCTACGTCCTTCGATTTAGGCAACGGTCATTGTGGGCATTCAATCCGTTGTTGGATTATGTTTCCCACTACCTTCATATCTGAGGACGATGCCACCTGTTCTTCACGTGCTCTAAAACAGAACACGCAGAGCCCTGCCACTGCCAATGACCTTCGTTGACCGAAGTTACCTCCTCGTTGACCACGGGCTTGGATGATTGGTTTGGATGATCTGGAGGGACACACACCATGTCCTTGGTTCCACGACCTTGCCCATGTGGCTCTTCTCCCCGGAGGACACCTCGAACATAGCATTTAATAAAATAGCTGCGGAAGATGGGATCAGCTGCGGAAAACCCTGTATGAGCTGCGGAAAGAAGCACCTTTAACCAAAATTCTAAACCAAACACAGTCATTAGCATAATTAGAAAACCATGTAAAAAGTCCTAAAATACAATGATTTGAGCAATTTGATGGAGGGAATGAGTTGCAAAATAAGGAAATGAATAGGAAAAAGAGGCTGGGATGATGTCTAAAGAAGTGTAGGTTGAGGCTCAACAGCGCCCATGTGATATCTTCCTTATCCGGGTTGAATCTTGGTATCCAATCCCTTAGATACAGTCTTGCTGAGTTGAAAAAATAGGGTCCCTCTCCCAGGATTCTGTATTTGTCCTCGAGGCAGAAGAAGATCACAGTAAAAAAGCCTATCGGCCCTAGCTGCAGGGTAACATCTCCTTTTGGTTTCCACTTTGCCGCAATCGAGCCATATAAGGCCCTTTCTGTCGGCGAGAACCCTATGAACTTCCCGATAAGGGCGTGATCCCGCATGTATTCTATTCTCTGGTCAATCTTGTGTCCTCGCAACTCTATTATGGGTCGTTCTTTGGCAATGGGCCTGCATGTTGTCGAAGAAACTTTTGGGGTTTCCTCCGGTTTCTCCCCGTTGTCCTATGCGGCACTGGCTTTATCCGTCTGCTCGTCTGTCCCCTTGTTCCCGTGCTGATGCCTTTTTTCTTGGTTCATGATTCCCTTATCAATGGAACCAAACACAAGATCTTGTTCAGGACCGTGCAGCGTGCTGTTCGTGCCTTGGGAGGGCTCTGACACCCCCCTGCGAGGAGTCCATTTGCTTTCCTTAGCGTCCTGCTGCTCTGTTGCACTGCAGGGCCTGTGGTTCAGCGCCTGAGTCGATCGAGAGAGTCACAGACTGCGTCGTGACAGAGAGCTCTGAACCCTAATCGTCGTGACCTAATCGCTCCGTCGGATGAGAAAAAAGCTAGAGATGGAACACTTATCCATAAGGATGTTGAATAATTCCATCTGTGCATCTCGGTCAAACATATAGTAGTTTTATTAAGTTGAGCTTTAATGAATATATTTTTAAAAAAGGATGAGTATGGATTAATGATTCATTTGAAATGAACTTTGAAAATAATCATAATTTCTAGAGGAAAATGATTACATGTCTAATAGTTCTTATTTTAAATGCTCAACAAATATAATCACAATTTTTCATAAACAAATAAGATTAGAAAAATCCTTTAAATTTAGATACAATTAGCTGTCAAACAAGATCCTAATGAATAGTTGATTTGATTGTGGATGGTCTGTTAAGGAGACTAGTTTATATCCAAGAATTCTCAATTTCTATTTCATTATTAATATTTGATATGTATATTGTAAAGTGTGAGCAAAAAGTATGTGGACTGAATCTCAAATGAGTTTATGGACTCTTAAGTTATTCAATGGTTCATCATTGTATGTAATGGTTTTGTTGATTGACTATTGACCATTTTGATTTGATCAATGCAAAGTTTTTGGTTCACCATGAGCCATTTTTTATTTCATCACTTTACTATTGAATATGAAATGAATTATTTCAAGAAAATTAAGAAGCCAACAGTACTATGAAAAACAATACATATAAAAAAAAAGATAGATAAAACAATTAAAAAACACAGTGACTCTGTGAGCTAGAAACTGTTGCAAATCTCATATATTGACTCAACTGTTAACTACATTATTAAATAGTAAAACTATTACTAAAATCAACTCTGGAATAATTCTACTGCAATTACAACTAATTTCTAGAACTTTCCAGCAGCACTGACCACCCTAACAATCTGCTGCTTTAATCCCTAACAATCTGCTGCTTTAATTTTGCCGTGAACACAAAATCTGCTGGCTACTTTGTGAGCATTTTACATAACTAATTAGGCATTAATTCTAACACTCCCCCTTAATGATTAATGAGGATTTACTATCTTATCTCTTATTGCCAAAAGTTGATCTTTTGCCACTGCTTTGGTGAAGATATCTGCTAGTTGATGCTGAGTATTTATATGCTTTAATTCAACATCCTTCTTCTGCACCAAATCTCTAATGAAGTGATATTTTAGGTCAAAATGTTTTGTCCTGTTGTGATGAACTCGATTCTTTGCTAACTTGATGGCACTTACATTATCACAATAAATCACTGTAGGCTGAACTTGTTTTTCTCCAATTTCTTCCAAAATTTTTATGAGCCAAAGAGCTTGTGTACCTGCTGAGGTAACTGCAACATACTCCGCTTCTGTGGATGAGAGGGCAACAATGCTTTGTTTTTTTGAGCTCCATGTAATCAAACCAGAACCAA
>APFE030111326.1:0-22855 GCA_000404065.3 Pinus taeda | reverse complement strand
TACAACAAGCGGGTCTCTTGGACTTCCACATTACATTACATTGACTTGACAACATGGCCCACAGTGGAGATGTGGAGAACGTGACTCATGACATGACTCGACATGACAATGTTGGTACATTCGTGCTGCTACTGGAGTGCATGTCGAGTTGTAGTGCTGTTGGGTGATGGATGTCTTCATGGTGTGTCAGAGCTTCACCTCCTCATGGAAAAGTGTGCAAAGTCTTTGATGGTCATTGGTTCGCTTGATCTTGCTTTGGCACATTCCTCCTTGCTTGTATGTTGGAAGGCTTGATAGGCTCATCTATTCATGAAAGGTGCACGTTCATCCATCTGTGAGCACATCTTGCATGTTTTCTCATCCGTCTGTCCACAAACACATGATCATCTGTTCGTGAGCACGTCTCTTCGCATGCATCATTCATTCTTCCATTGGTGAACCTGTACTTCTGCATGTGCTCCCTTCGTTCACCCCATTCGTCATCGCGCCATCTTTGTTGGTGTACCTGTACCTGTAGTCACTCATGACTAGACGACATCAAATCCAAAAACCTCCTAGTCTACCATGACACATGATCATTTCAGAAGCAGGTGACCAAGAGAGGCAGCAAGGTTGCGAGGCGGGATGATGGCTACCAGCACTGCTGATATAAACTACGCAAGAATCACTGGGTGATGAAGATAGGCAATCCAAGCCAACAGTGACTGTTCGCGAGGTCTGGCTCGGCTGGAAGGAAAAATTGCACAAATTTTGGGAGGGAAAACCCATGTTGTAGGAAGGAAAGGCAGACAAAATCTACACATTTTCGAGAACGAGTGGGCAGCAAGGGCTTGACAACAAAATTTGCGTAATTTTCTGGAGGAACAGGTAGGCTACATGGAGGATCAACAGGCAGAAATTGCGCATTTTTTTCGAGGAACTGACCAGTATCTTAGCAGTCAAAACTACGCACTTCCTGGAGGGAATAGGCAGCTGGCTTCTGGGTCACTATCAATAGAAACTATGCAAGTCCCAAGGGGAATAGGCAGTCAGCTGCTAGGAGATTGGCAACAGAAACTGCGCAATTCCTGGAGGGAACTGGTAGTCTACTGCTGGGAGGTGCTGGTGAGGGTCACTGCACTAAGGCTGGGAGGAAGACTTACTGATCATCTCTGCATAATTTATGAGCTGAGTGGATTGCTGGGCAATAGAAGGTCTACTCATGAAAACTGCATAATTTTCTGGATGAGTAGCCGGTCGACTGTCGGGAGGACTGACTGGGAAAACTACGCAATTTTCTGAGGGAGACAGGGATGGGCACTGGGTGACTCTCTGACCTGTCTGCAAAATTTCTTTAGTTAGCAGAGTGGGCAAGGTTACCAACCTCTATGCAGTTTTTGAGGGGAGTCAGTCCTGGGTCCAACTCTCCAGGTGGCCAGCATGAAAGTTGATTGGATCGCTTGCGGGCAGCGCAGCTTGAAAAGACTTGCTTGGTGATTTTGTTCTGTTTTGGGCGACATTCGATCGAGTCGATGGTAGGGTGATGGTCCGGCTGTGAGAGGGGAGTCTGGTCATTCAACAAAATGACTAAGTGTGTGAATGAGTGAAATATGAAAATGTGATCTTACAATACACACCCTCATGACTTGACGATGAGACGACTCAAACCAACTAGACACACACATTCAACATGATCGAATAACGGTGTAAGTGACAAGCACAACACTTGTGATTGATCATTTATCAATTGTGACGATGCTTGCACAACAGTGAATGGGACTTCGTGTGTGAGTGCAACAGATGATTTAATTGTGAACATAACATGTACACACGAAGCGAAGACCTTGAGCATGACCAGAACATGGTCGCAAGCAAGACATTGAAATCAACATACAAAAAGCTTGGGTGGAATGAACAAGCTAGGTGGGTGTGAAGGTTCACACGAGCTCACAGAGTGAACCCGAGTGTATGCAACCATCAAGTGAAACTCTTAAGGGAGGCTCTGAATTTGGGTGCAGGCCAAAATTTTGGAGAGTGTTTGTAGCCGCCACAACACTTGGCGACACACTGGTAGAACTCCAGCTTCTCTATTTTGGTTCATTGATAGCACAAGGCCTTGGTCTTTTGAGGAGTATTGAATCATTGTGCGGGTTACTTTGGATTCCCCACTTACCCCATGGACATACATGTTTCACCTTTAGCCAACTCAGTTAAATACAAATAAAAGTTTAGCTTGATTGCAGTGTTTTCGAATCCGGGAAAGGTAGTTTAGCTCGCGAGTTGAAGATTTTCAGAGTATATGTTTTCATCTTTGGTGTTTCTCCACTGCCAGCAGGCCTGGGCAGTACCCCGATGGAGTCATGTAGGAACACACACATTGCTCCACTGCTAGTGAGCTTGGTCAGTACCCCAGTGGAGTTGCGTGCTTCACCTCTCTGTGCAGGAAGCCTTTCTCTTCATTCGCCTTTGTATTTTTCAAGAGGACTATGCATAGGCACTTATTTATTTTTGGGGTAGAAGAGGGATCCTGACTCATTGAGAGAAGAAGAGGTTGTTCTTTTAGAGAAGCATGTAAGACCTTTGACATAGTTTTTCTCATTTATATTTTCCCCTTCTCCATTTCAACTAGTTGGATGAGCTTGAACAGACAGAGCAGAAGGTTGAGTACGGGCATGGGGATTCCCAATGTGGACACAGGGTCATGGTTGGAACAAAACTTCCCTTGCACATGGTTCATATTTTTCATCAAGACTTCATTGGCCAAAGGTTATAACCAAGCACGGAGAAGACGAACACAAGGTTGGCCAAGTGCTGCAATGTCACAAGTCTCTTTAAATTTAAGCCACGTACTCTATTTAGAAGCCAGAACATAGTAGTTGGCAGCAATTATTTTCGGAAACAAAAATAGTAATATACTAGGAAAATAAAACAAACCTAAACAAAAATAGTAAGCAGAGCAAATAGAGTGAAACAAAAGATAATAAGAAAAGCAAAGCAACCAAGTCAACATGCAAACAAACATGCAAACCAGAAAGCATAGATAAGCGAAAAGAAAACACTACTCCTACTCCTACATTAAATGGTCGGGGTTACGTGAAATGAAATTTCCAGTGAAGCCACCATAGGTGTACCCGACCTACAGTCACAAAGATACAAGCAATTAAAACAGATAAAAAATAGTGTGTAACAGAAAATGAACAAACTTGAAAAACTTGCATATGAGAGAGAAGGTCTCGCCTGCAGGCAGAAGAATGTGTCACAACCACCCAACACACATGCTTACCTCTTTCGTGACTACCATTTTTAAACAAACCTCGAAGGCCTCTTGTGAGTGTGTGTTGTTATGCACCAATTTTCTTAGTGAGTGTGAGGCAGGACTGAAGCTTGTTACTTGCAACACGACTCGCCAAGTAAGATTGTTCTAGCCATTCAACATTGGATCATAAAATTCGTGATGGATGTTTTGAAAGATTCATGATCTTTGAGAGGATGGATTCCTGATTCGAGAGACGGGATCATGATGTGAATCTGATACTGATAGATAAATTTGGTCATTCTCATCAGTCATGTCAAGACATTGAGGGCCTACCTTAGCCATCAGCATAGGCCAAGGTGCCTCACTTGCTTGACAAAAATATAAGAATAAATCTATTACACGGTGAAAATCATAGTGTGTGAAGCGACTTTCATTGGATGTAATGTTGGGAAAATCATAAATTGCATGACAACCACCCAAGGTAGAAGAAAAATCAGACCAGTCGGTCGAGATGGTAGATTCCCAGTTTGACATGAACAAAGAAAATTTTTGAACAATCATGTGACCACTCTGAATGAGGGAACCAAGTTCATTATCTACTAGACATGATAGAACACCCACCTGCAACTGGTGAAAAAGTGCGTAGGCATCATGGTAATCACAGAAATGTAGAAAGGATGCCAGCACTGTGAATGTGTGAAACCAGTTGGGGTGTGGTGAAATAAGGGTAACTTGATTCACGTGATAGGTTGTGCACTCGTCATCACACAAGGAGATTGCTACTGTGATGAGTGGGAAAATTTGATGTGAAAAATCAGAAAAAAGACCAAGGAGCTAATTACGAGAGAGAACATCCAATAAGTATGATTCTAGATAAAGGTAGTCTTTGAGATGATTAACTTCGATGTCCCATGATTGAATGAGGGACAGAAACTCCCAACCCGAATTAGATGTAATAGAGGTGCATGAAGGCAGACATGCTGTAATGGACCCGTGGATTCAATCATTAGCGAAAATATGAAATTTTGAAATATCACACCCAGAATAGTAAACATTCTTTACACGGGGATCCACGTTGAGTGCAACAATGCAGATAACAGATTTTTCGTGAGAAACGAGATCTGATTTGGTTTGGTGGGCTTACCAGAGTCGCGAGGTCCTAAAATAACCATCAACGGATGTTGAAGTGCCTTAACTCCCTGACATGTCCCTTAACTTTCCAGAATTGAAAAATTGCATTTTGAGATGTGAACCTAATCATGCATAGCTTGAGGATGGTTGTTGTTACTGATTTTGAAACTGCTCTCAGGATGACAGCCATCTCTATCACAGGCTTCATCAAAATTTTCAGCAAGCTGACTTGATGAGCCGTCTTCATGCAACACACAAGATAATGATGAGTGGGAAGAGTCCTGTGTGTTGAGAATATTTTCATCATGGACAACCTCATGGCCTTGTGTCAATAGAGTAGATAACTCATGGGATGAAGAAGCAAGTGAACATGGAATATCTCTGACACACATTGATGCGTTGTGAATGATAGGACACACAGGCAAGTGAGGTGTAGAGGAAGCTTCGATATGGATGTTTTCTTTGACTGGTGTGCATTCCAGATCTGATTTAGAGTGTACATGAGATGCCAGTAGATCATATTATGTGCTTGGGCATTCATCACAACATATGGAAGCGTGGGAGTGATGACAACCCAAGACTAGAGGTTGATTGAAAGAATTGATTGTGCATGATGTTTCACCAAGATTCATAGATTAAGAGTTGACCAAGAATGGAGTCTCAATGTTTTGAGAGGAATTTATTATGTCTTCACTGTCCTACTCCTCCGTTTGTTTGATGAGACTGTCTTGCATATGACTGCAACTTGAGCTAGCAGCTCGAGGATCAAGAGAGTGCATGCATCTAGCTTGTGAATTAGATTGCTCAAGTGAGTCATGGTGCAAGGAGTCATGGCTTATAGATGATGGAGGATGGAAGAGATACAGATTAGACTCAAGACTTGGATTATGAATGGTGATGTCCTCTTGCGGAATGGAGGGATGAGTTTTCGCCATAGGCTTTCTGAACCATTCTAGAATTTCCTCCGTTGGGGCGGGAGACAACCGAGAAGATGTGTTGGGAACATGCTGCACAGATTTCTCAACTTTGCAACCACTATGAGGGGGTACCCGTTGCGTAGATTTCTTAGTTTTGTGGTTGCTGCAAGGAGGCACCATCTTCGAGACATGAGGTGTCTCGTGATCCACAAGAGTTGAGGAAGAAGGGAAACCAGGAAGTTCACCGTTTCAGGAGACATGAACCAAGCGTTTCAACTCTTGAATCATGAAGTCAAGGTCCATAAACTGCTCAGGAATTTCGTGACATAGGTGAAGGAAGCAGGTAGCAAAGTCCTCAACCAGTTCACTAGGATTCATTCTTAAACAAGAGATTCTTTCATAGACATCTTGGTGGTCACACTCATCAAAGGCTTGATGGAGATCCTTGAGGAAAGCAAGAAGGGAATGGACAGAAGTAGGCGGCAAGGTATGACACCACCAATTAGCACGACCTTCAAGGGTGAGCAAGAAGAGTACACAAACAAGCTCATCACTATCGATTTCATGAGATTCACAAAAACGAATAAAATCATAAATGTGCTCAGTTATGGATGTTTTGTCCTCACTGTCAAAATTTAACAAGGACAAGTGATTGAGAATCTCATCGGGGATTGATAAATTAAGGGAGAAATGAGAGAAAAACCCTAGGAGCACAAATTGTGTATTATTCATGGGTAAGAGATTCAACCCAGATGTACGAGCTCAACTTGTCATCTGGCCCTCCTTCTAGTGCCAAAATGTTGACGATGCTGGACCCACCAACATCAAGGGATCTCCTCGGTATGAAGTCCCAACTAGAACTCACATCGTTTGGTGTGGGAGTCCCATCTGGTATGATGGCTTGATTTCCATTATCTTAAATATTTGCCTCAACTCTTGCTTTTCAGCACAGGAGAGTGGTATGCTTTGACTTGCGAGAAGTGAGGTTCACGTGCTTGTTGATTGTAAGTGTATTTTGTGTGAATGGTTCTTTCACCGTAGAGGGAGAGGGTGGGAGTGAGTCCCAAGTCAGTTGGGAGAATTCCTAACTCTACTAGGAACACACAACATAACAAGACATGCACAACTTCCAGCAGAAAAGTCCACATGGATGCGGAAGTCACAACACACAAGGGAAGATAACACGTATCACACTCAACGGATTAGTCCACATGGGTACAAGATTTGTTATAGAAATTTCCATGTGAAAGGTTTGTTTGATGCCCGGGAGAGTAGTCTACATGGGCGAGACAACATTAACAACATATACAACACATTTTCATTAAGATATGTGTATTGCAACAAGTGAATTAGTTCAAGTGTTAAACACAGGTTCAAGAAACATGTATTACAAGTGTTAAAGATTAGTCTTACAATAGATACAATACTTCTGTGAAAACATGTTGGCCTATTAGCAGGCTTCTTAATTAAGAAAAAGCTCCAAGACACTTCATTAAACCATACATCACTAACCCCATGTGAGGGGCGTTGGATCCACTACTTACTCCTCAAAGAAAAGATTACAAACTCTCTTGGCTATGTGGGAGGAGCTGAGGTGAAAAGTCCCTTGCATGTACAAATGAGGGGGTAATTATAGCCAAGGGTGAAATTGACCCTTGTGGTTGTTTGACTACCCCCATGACTATTTGACTTCCATGACTTTTCGACTTTACATGACTCTTTGTACAGCAAGTGGGTCTCTTGGAATTCCATGTTACATTACATTGATTTGACAACATGGCCCACAGTGGAGATGTGGACAACGTGACTCATGACATTACTAGACATGACAGTGCTGCTACATTTGTGCTACTGCTAGAGTGCATGTCGAGCTGAAGTGTTGTTGGGTGATGGATGTCTTCATGGTGTGTCATAGCTTCACCTCCACATGGAAAAGTGCGCGGAGTCTTCGATGGTCATTGGTTTGCTTGATGTTTCTTTGGAACTTTTCTCCTTGCTTGTATATTGGAAGGCTTGACAGGCTCATCTATTTGCGAAAGGTGCATGTTCGTCCGTCTATCCGTCCATGAGCACATCTTGCATGTTTTCTCGTCCATACGTCCGTGAACACATATTTGCATGATCATCCATTCATGAGCACATCTCTTCACTTGCATCATTCATTCATCTATTGGTGAACCTTTTCTTCTGCATGTGCTCCCTTCCTTCATCCCATTCATCGTTGTACCCTGTTTGTTGGTGTACCTGTACCTGCAGTCACTCATGACGAGACGACATGAAATCCAAAATCCTCCTAGTCTATCATGACACATGATCATTTCGGATGCAGGTGACCGGGAGAGGCAACAAGGTTGCGAGGAGGGATGATGGCTATGGGCACTGTTGATGAAAACTATGCAAGAGTCACTGGGTGATGAAGATAGGTAATCCAAGCCAACAGTGATTATGTGCGAGGTCTAGCTCGGATGGGAAAAACTATGCAAATTTTGGGAGGGATAATCCAAGCTACAAGAAGGCAAGGTAGACAAAATCTGCACATTTTCCAAAATGAGTAGGCAACAAGGGCTTGACAACAAAATTTGTGCAATTTTTCTGGAGGAACAGGTCGGCCTGCATGGAGGATCAGCAGGAAAAAATTACGCAGTTTTTTGGGGGAACTGGCTGGAAGCCTGACAACCAAAACTGTGCAATTCCTGGAGGGAACTAGTAGCTGGCTGTTGGGTCACTGGTAACAAAAACTACACAATTCCCAAGGGGAACAGGCAATCAACTGCTAGGAACTTGGTAACAAAAACTGTGCAATTCCTAGAGGGCATTAGCAGTCTGTTGCTGGGAGATGCTGGTGAGGGTCACTGCACTAAGGCTATGAGGCCGACCTGTTGATCATCTTTGCACAATTTCTGATCTTAGTAGAATATTGGGCAATATAAGGCCTGCTCATGAAAACTCTGTAATTTTCTGGATGAGCAACTGGTCGACAGTCAGGAGGACTGGCTAGGAAAACTACACAATTTTCTGAGGGAGACAGGGATGGGCAATGGGTGACTATCCGACTTGTCTGCACAATTTACTCAGTGAGAAGAGTGGGCATGATAGTAGCATCTATGCAATTTTTGAGGGGATTCAGTCCCAGGGTGGCTGTCGGATCTGACTCTCCGGGTGGCTAGCATGAAAGTTGATTAGATCGCTTGCGGGTGGCGCAACTTGAAAAGACTTGCTTTGTGCTTCTATGCTATTCTGGGTGATAATCGATCAAGTCAATGGCAGGGATATGGTCCAATTGTCAAAGGGGAGTTTGGTCGTTCAACAAAATGACTAAGTGAGTGAATGAGTGAAAGATGCAAATGTGATCTTACAACACACACCCTCATGACTTGGCGATGAGACGACTCAAACCAACTAGACACACATGTTCAACATGACTAACCGACAGTGTAAGTGACAAGTGTGACACTCGTGATTGATTTTTGATCGACCGTGATGACGCTTGCACAAGAGTGAATGGGACTCTGTGTGTGAATGTGACAGATGATTTAATAGCGACCATAACATGTACACACGAAGCAAAGACCTTGAGCATGACCAGAAGATGGTCACAAGAAAGACATTGAAATCAACATGCAAATGAACAAGCAAGGTGGGTGCGAAGGCTCACACGAGCTCATGGAGTAAACCCGAGTGTATTCAACCATCAAGTGAAACTCACAAGGGAGGCTCCAAATTTGGGTGCAGCCCAAAATTTTGGAGGGTGGTTGTAGCCACTACAATAGGACAATGTATTATCAGTGGTATTATTTACTAGAGTGTAAATATCATGCATGCATCAGAGATTGATCCTATGTTTGGATTCCACAGTTTTGGAAGCATGAATTCCCTTTAAATACGGGTTATTCATCCTAGAAATTACGCAAGAGATTAGGAGCTTAGAGAGCTGCTGAATATGCTAAGGATTTATCTTGAGCTAGCTTGTGAGCTAAGCGAGTTGAGAATACTTGTGCAGAATTGTTCTAGTGAGAATAAGCTTTGTATCTTCACTCATATTTCTGATATATGAAATACATATAGTGGGGTTTTGAGAAGTGGCTTTACCTAGATACATATTTTGTTATGTGCCATTGATTTATCTTCTTCTTTTCCATTATTGTTTTCTTTGATCTATTGGCTTCCGCTGGTTGAAAGTAGAAGTAGATTCTTGTCCCGTGCTTTAGTAAATTGCTTGAGCTTGTGAATCTATAGGTAATTCTACATTGGTACAGGAAGAGATTCGGTTGAACAGTACCAGAGAAAGATCCTCATCAAAGCATGATGATGAGGAGAATTGTACCTTAGTACTAGGTAAGCAAAATAAAGGGAAGGGGAATTCATCCCATTCAAAATCAAATTCTTGTAAGGGCAGAAAGAAGAAGGAAATGTTGAAAATCAATTGTTTTCATTGTCACGAGCTGAGACACTTTGCGAGAAAGTGTCTACACAATAAGTCCGGTAAGAAGACATTAGGAGGAGCAGTAGGTGAAGCTCTTACTTCACAGTTTGAATTGGATTTTACCGTCATCACTTGTATGGTGTCATCGATGATGGGTAGTGTGTGGTACCTGGATAGTGGATCTTCATTCCATATGATCATAACAAAGATCTATTCAGTAACTTGGAGGAGAAGGATCTCTAGATACATATGGAGAAGGGTGAGGATGGGAGGTATAGTGCAGCCAGGATCAATATAGTTGCCTTTCAGAGGGAGTTTGGTTCTTCCCCCACTTTGAGAGATGTTATGTATGTTCTGGGTTTGAAGAAGAACTTGGTTTCTATTGCCATTTTGGTAGATAGAGGCTATGATGTGATATTTAGTAAGGGAAAGGCGTCCCTTCATCACATAGCCACGGGACAGGTGAAGAGGATAGGGGTTCGAGTGAAGAACCTCTACAAATTGGAGGTAGAAAATTGTGCAGCTTTGAGCACAAAAGTAGAAAAGGCATAGAGCTAAGACATCGGTGAGTTGTGGCACATGAGATTGGGACACTTGCATCATGGTGTTTTGAATATATTGCAAAAAAATTCTATAGGGATTCCCAAGGGTACACTAAAGCAGAGAGACACATGCAAAGGGTGTACATTGGGGAGGTACACCAAAGCTTCCTTTCATGACAAACACAATCGAGTACAGGCAATCCTTGATCAAGTTCACTCAGTTGTGTGTGGACCATTCTCAACAACATCCATGACCAAGCACATGTATTATGTTATATTTGGTGATGATTTTTATCGTAAGTGTTGGATTTTCTTCATGCAAAATAAAGATTAGACGTTCGCAAAGTTTTGTGAATTTAAAGCACTTGTCGAGAATGATACTGGCATGAAAGTTAAAGCTCTCAGAAGCGATAACGGTGGAGAGTATGTGTCGAATGAGTTCGAAAACTTATGTGGATTAGAAGGAATTCGACGGGAGTTGATACCACCTCATAACCTGTTATCACTTAAGAAATCTAATGCTAAAATTTCTCATCCTAGCCTGATGACAAAGGTTAGTGTTAGTCTAAGTTGATTTCGTTTTTTCCTTAAAGTTTGAGTCTTAGGAGGTCATGAGTCAAGCATGTATTCTTATCTACCACTGGCCACCCTCATTCATCACCGATCTCATATTCATGTGTTACTTTGTTATCTACCACAAAGCCTTTTAGGTAATTGCGTAGCACATGTAACCTTTCTAAAAGTGTTTTCGCAGCGCATTTAATCTGTTTAGCAGTTTCGCAGTGAAAAAGCACATTAGGTGTTTTCACAGTGTGATACGTCATTAGTTGATTTCGCAGTGCATCATTCAAAATTTAAACTAACTGCGCTGCAAAAGCAGAGATTCATGCATTCCGCAACGAATCTTTCCCAAATGTCAAATCCGTTAAGTAAATCTATGGCTGCGTCATCCTTTGTCAGTTCATGTATTCCACTTATCATGTCCCACCACCCATCTCCATTATCACAACCATTAGCTTTGTTGATACACACGGAATACAAGTTCCAAGAAAAGCCACCTATGTACAAGTTTTAATGATGATTGTAAGCCTTGCATGAGTAACAAATCTGCAAAATTGCAATTTAAAAAAAAAATTATAATCGACAAGATTTCAATTTGAAATAACATTGTAATCAAGCGAGGCAGCAAATCAGGCGAGGCAGTAAATCAGGCGAGGCAGAGTTTACAGTTTGAATAGAGCTAGCATTCCTTGCTTACAGGTCATTAAAATTTCATGGAGGGATCAACAGAGAAGAAAGAACACAGATCAGGAAAATGTATGAGAAACGAGCCTAAAGGTTTGGATATAACATTCAAGAACAAAGATGTGGAGAAGGCATTTAAAAAAGCCGGATGTTGGAATTTTTGCAGGAAGTTACAAGGAGGTCATGCACAGGTGACTAAAGAATTTGCACTAAATTTTACAGGATTAAACTCAAAGGTGGGTATGATGGAATTGCAGGTCTCGCCAAATATGATATCCACAGTGACAGAGATTCCACGAGGGCAAGAAAATTGGTTCAATAATTTCAAATTTGACATGAACCCAGGCAAAGAGTTTTTAAAGAAGGAATTCGTTAACTCGGATTTGAGCAAGTATGTTCCTAGGAGCTATGTCAAAGAGTCCTATGCACATTTGCTCACCTGTATACAGAAATACCTGACCTGTGAAGGAATATATAACAAGGTGTATTCGTACTTCAAACTCCTTTTGCATTTTACAGGGAAGGCTTCTATTGATCTACCTTTTTACTTATTCCGCAGTTTGAGTAAAATGTGTGACAAGGTGCAATTGAGAAAAGAGGCTTGTGAAACTTCTTTGTTTCACCATGGCTTGATCAAGTTACTTGTTTTGCATGAACTTCAAAAGGTAGGCAAAGACTGGAATACATTTATATTCATGGCTGGTTTCAAAAGCCAGACCGGTCTCAGCCCTCTAGCTGCAAAAGATCTTTCAACAGCAGGTCTTCAAACAGAAACAAGAGACAAGAGGTTTTCAAAGTTAAAAGCAAGGAAACCAGTCAGAGAGTCTGCAAAGCCACTGACCATTCAAGATACACCTTAGCAGTCAATTAAAGAAAAATCTCTATTGAAAAGCTTATGTAAAGACTCTGTTTATTTTGATAATACAGTGAATGGTTTCAGTTTCTCAAGAATCATAGTGACTTCAATGTATGAATTCCTCTTGTTGTCTTTCATGTTATTTACAGTTTGATGGGTACTTGATTACTTAGAAATCACATGCTGTGTTCTAATTTCCTTCATGTACTCATATATTGTCCCTTTGTGTCTGCTGTACTTTATGTATATTGAAATCTGAATGCCTTGATTTCATTGCAAAGCCAATTCACTGTTAATACTGAGTAACATATGACTCAATGAGCCCAATGGATGCTTGTTAATTTAGATTTTACCAGCCTCATTCCTATTTGTTTCATAGAAGAGTTAGCCATCTCAATCACAATTGCAAATCTTAAACCCTTTGAGAGAGCCCTCTCAAGCTAAGGAGGCTAAGCCTTAGCTAAAAGATTGGTCTGAAACAATTACTTGAAGTCTTCCTGGTCTGTAGCCTTCCAAGGCCTGATTTTGAGATAACATAACCCACAATAGAATGGGGTGGATAGAAGGAAGAAAAAGATTATTATGGGAGCGGCACAGATGACATTGCATGATCTGGGCCCACCATTACACTTGTGGGATGAAGCATGCAACACAATTGTTTATTTGCAGAATAGAAGACCTCATCGAATTCTCCAGATGAGTACACTAGAAGAGGATTTTCAGGGAAGAAACATGCAACACAATTGTTTATTTGCAGAATAGAAGACCTCATCGAATTCTCCAGATGAGTACACTAGAAGAGGATTTTCAGGGAAGAAACCATATGTGGCACACTTCAGGATATTTGGTTCATCAGTCTACTACCATGTTACCAAAGATGCACAGGAAAAGCTAGAGCCAAAAGTAAAGTTGGGCATATTTGTGGGGTACAATGATACACCTCACAACTATCGGGTGTACCTATGACCCAATAGGATGACAATGGTTTATAGAGATGTAAAATTCCATGAAGAGAAGGCCATGACATGTTCCCTTGAGAGAGGGCTTCAGCTACACGTAGATTAGGAGATTTTATTTCCAAAGGAGGAACCTCAAGATAGTGTGGAGCAACCACATGCAAAGGAGAAAAGAGTGGAAACACTCACTCATGCAAAGTCTTCCAGAGATGGGAGAAAGCACATTAGAGAGGCTGATAGGTTATTGCATGATGCTAGAGAGAATGTGGGAGCACCCACATCACAGTGCAGGCAAAGGAGGTCACTAGAGAAGTATAATGGCTACACGGCTTTGATGAGCGGGAGTGTAGAGATTGAGCCATCCTATTTTGAGGAAGTAGTGAGACAAATAGTTTGGGTTGATGCCATGGTTGAGGAGTATGACTCCATTATCAAGAACAGTGTTTGGGAAGTGGTCCTAAGACCGATAGACAAGTCAGTGGTGAGTTCCAGGTGGATTTACAAGGTAAAGAAAGCAGCTGATAGTAGTGTTGAGAAACACAAGGCTAGGTTTGTGGCCAGAGGGTTCTCTCAGATGGAGGGGATTGTTTACGATGAGACTTTTTCTCCTATAGAAAGTTACTCATCAATAAGATCCAATCTAGCATTGTTAGTGCAGATGGGATGGAAGATACATTAGATGGATGTAAAGACAACACTCCTCAACAACATGACTGAGGAAGAGGTGTAGATTGAGTATCCTGGAGGATTTGAGACCTTCAACAAAGAGTCGCATGTGTGCAGAGTCAAGAGAGCATTGTATGGAATGAAACAAGCACCCCGTGCTTGGTACACCAGGATCAATAGCTACTTCATTGGGTTGGGCTTCACAAAAAGTGAAGCAAATGCGAAACTTTACCATATTGCGGTTGAAGGTAAATTGTTGATTATTGTTTTATATGTCGATGATTTTATTCTGACAGGTGATGATAGGTTGATCAAGTCTTGCAAAGAGGATCTTGCAAGAGGGTTCGAAATGAAGGACTTGGGGCTCATGCACTACTTTCTGGGGATGGAAGTATGGTAAGGAGATGAGGAACTGTTTTCCTCATAGGGAAAGTGATGAGGCTCATCAATGGGTAAATTATATGGACCTTAATGCCACTCTCCAACTTATTAAAATCAACTTTTCTCACATTTCTTTACGTGTTTTTCTATAGTTTGCTTAGTGAGAAGGGTAAAGATGAGATGTCATGTCTTGTGGTCTAATGTGCATTAATTGTAGGTTTTGGAGCAATTTTGGCTAATTAAAGTGCAGGAACTTGAAGTAGACAAGAAAGAGGAATTTTAGGAGCTTTGATCTCCCTCCTTAAATCCTCCCTCACTCGAAGGTTCCTCCATTAGATCTCATCAGGTCGAAGTCATAAGAAACCAAGCCAGTGATAGTTGAAGACCAGTTGATCTCGAGTTGGGAGCCAAAACTCCCTAAATTTAAGGAAGATGATGGTAGCTTCAATCGTATAAGTAAGAAGGCCTAAAGCCTTATTAGGATTTGAATTTTTTTGTTGTGGCCAAGTGGCATTTTCAAGCTAAGACATTGTGACTGATGACTCTTATGTACTTTTGATATTTTAATGAAAATTAGAAGCATTCCCTTGATTCAGCACTAAGTTTACTCAAAGGACTGAAGCTCTTGGGTTAGGGCCCAACCCTAGAAGCAGAGGT
The DNA here is from genome assembly GCA_000404065.3 of Pinus taeda. Lineage (NCBI taxonomy): Eukaryota > Viridiplantae > Streptophyta > Pinopsida > Pinales > Pinaceae > Pinus > Pinus taeda. Next base: position 7,846 of record APFE030111326.1, on the reverse strand, counting down.
TCCTCTTTTTGTACATGTATGTTTAGATTACATTCATAGTTAGTTGTTGAAGTGATTTTGGTTTTGTTAATAGGCAAGTATTTGGATGATTAATTAGTTTGCTTCCATTTGTGGATAGATAGATCAATGGTATCATAGTGACAGTAAATAATTTAGAAAAGCTTGTGATAGTGGCTTTCACCTCATCTCCCTTATGGGATCATGATTTGAGGGTTCCATTCACACAACCCAAAAACATATTTCTTGTTTGATTACTGCATAGTCTAGAGTTTCTTGTTGAATAGATCATTGTCTTTGAATTTCTTAGAAGTATTTGCAATTGTCATTTTGATCTCTTGAGATTGTTATGATTTAAAAGCACTTCCATTCATAAACTTAGCCATTAGATATTAATAACTCTGTTTTCCTCCATTCAACTCATCTTTTCCATGTATAGATGAATTTGTGCATAAATGAAGAAAAGAGTGTATGTTTTGCAGGATATTCTAATTCATATATTAGTCTTTTGGATTAATCACATTGTAAGGATTTGGTCGACGTTTCGAACCAACTAATGTGATTCATCCTCAGGACAAGGTGAGAAATCAATTTATCTGAAGGAACAAATAGCACGGATGCATCATTGCCCAGAGTTAGTCATGGAAAATTAGTCGTTGGCTAATTTGTTACTGATAAAAAAATTGTTAAATATCTAGTTAAAAGCTAGTTGTTATGTAATAATTAAATATTTTATTTCGATATTATAAATACATTGTTTAATAATATCAAGTTTTATAATATTATTCTATTTAAAATAGTATTCTTATAATATATTTTTAGGGTTTTCTTATTCATGTAAGTTGATAATTTCAAATTAAAATTTATTTATTTCTATAATAGAATATATTAGTTAAAATTGTTTTATATTTATTAGAATAGTTGTATGTAATAATAAATATTTATTTCAAATTATAAATTGATTAATTATATTATGTTTATATCATGTAATCTAAAATATTAATTATATCAATATATTATAATATGTTAGGGTTGACTAATCAAGATGAATAAGTTAAGGCTTACTGTAAGGGAATTTTCATATTCAAATTATTTAGTTTTCATTATAAATTATATTTTAATTTTATTATAAGATATATTTAACTGACATATTAGTGAGAGGAAAAATTATCTTGTTTATATAGGAGGATGGTTGAGATAATTCTAAATGTTTAAAAGAGGAAAATTAAAATTCGGATAAGTTAGGTCAACCATTTAGATCAGAAATTTTCTTCTCATGTTAAACAAATGAAGTTAAAGAAAAAAAAGACAGAAACAGGGGGGACAAAGCCTGAAGACGAAAAAATGGGGAAAATAAAAAAAACGAATAGGGGAAAGGAGATCATTAAACAATTTAACAGATAATATTCTTATTATAAAAATTAATAATATTTTTATTTGAAATATTATCTAATTTATGAATCTCAAACCCTAACAAACTATATTATAAGAATTAATTATTTTTAGATAGAATTATTATTATAAAACCTGATATTATTAAATAATCTATTTATAATATCGAAATAAAATATTTAATTATTACATAACAACTAGTTTTTAACTAGATATTTAACAATTTTTCCTCGGTAACAAATTATCCAACGACTAACTGTGGGAAATGATACATCCATGCTATTTATTCCTTCATATCAATTGATTTCTCACCTTGTCCTGAGGATGAACCACATTAGTTTGTTCAAAACATCGACCAAATCCTTACGATCTGATTAATCTGAAAGACTAATATCTACATTATAGATCACAAAAGTCGTATATCTAGCTTCTGGTTTGCAGGGAGACCTCATCTCATTCGCCTCATACAAGTCCCATCCACCTATGTTGCCAAGGTCCACCAAACCCTAAATCCAAATTCTTGTTTTTTTAAGTAAAGTGGTCATTTCCATGAGCAAATCCAACCATCTTGAAGCATTTGAATGAGCCTTGGATAATGTGCACCTCCTCCATGCATTATTTCCCCATCAGAAACCTTTCCCACACTTCAATCTACCTTTCCTACCATCTTCTAATCTTTTGGCTTGTTTCCTATAGTAAAACAGGGCATCTTGTAGTAGAACTAGGACATCTCGTAGTACCACAAGAAACCCTGTAGCAACCTGTTTTAAGCCCGAATTTAGAAAAAATTGTCATCTAACCTTAGATTAGGCCTCCACTTAGTTTCCATACCCTTGAAACTAGTCCATACCTGTCTCCCCTACCAAAGAACAAGTGAAAATTAGAATTTTCATTCATAAAACTAAACATCAAAAAACGGCTTTTTTTGCAATTTCTAAATTAGCACATGCATGCAATAGTCATAATAATTCTTAGATCAGATTCCATGCTCAGTTAGTCTAGATCATTAAATGTTATAAACAAGGCTAAGCTAGGTTTCTTTTGCAAGCAAAAAGTGTAGATGTTTAGCTAGATTATTTCATGTCACTTTATAACACCTTCCAATTCAGTCTTGCATTTCCAAGAGTAGGAAACACTGCATTTTTGCATTAAGGATAATTTCCCTTTTCCATTTGGTAGTTAGACTCCTTCTAGTCAATAGAATACTGGCTTGGAAAACCCTAGTGGTCTATCGCCCCAGTTGAAAGGTGACAAGAGTAGACCATTGCATCTATTGTGCATACAACACTGTCACCTCCAAGTTTGTACGAACCCCAAGTTGATGCAGTCAAGTTGATAGCCTTAGGAGTTGCAGTATTCTTGTTGCAATATTGGTGCTCATCACTTTTTGGCATCATTGTTTGGGAGGTGTCTAAGTAGATGTAATTTTTGTTTTGTTTGTTTGTTTCTTTCTAATTTTGCAAATAGTTCCATTCAACAAATAGTTGCAATCTTTTTCTTTCTTTCTAATTCTGCGAATAGTTCCATTAAGCAAATAGTTTCCATCTTTTGCTTTCTTTCCAATGCTGCAAGTAGTTCCATTTAGCATGTAGTTGCAATTTTGTTTTGATTTCTTTCCATTCAGCAAGTAATTCTAAATAAAAAAACCCTTAAAAAAAACAAACTCCTTTCATGCCTCGTAGTAGTAGAGACAACTTAGGGAAATTTTTGCCAAAGACCCGCACCGCATTAAACAACCAACCTTCCCTCTTCTTTTGTGGTTTCTAGCTAGAGGACCCATTAGGCAAACAACTAGAGATCTTTGAAGAGCCTATTAGGGAAGAAGAAGAGACCATTCCACTGACCTACAACATGGATGAAAATAGAAATGGGATTGGAGACAGAGAAGGAGCTAAGAATAGAGCTGAGGGTGCTTTTCCCATCAGAGAAAATAATGGGGATGATAGGATGAAAAACATAAGCTCCTCTGCCCTTCCTCACTTCCATGGATTGACCTTAGAGGACCCGAATACCTTTTTGTTTGAGTTTGTGTTCATATGCAAAACTTATGATTACACCTATGACGACAAAAAGTTGAAACTATTCCCATCCACCCTCAAAGATGCAACCTTGTGCTGGTTCATGGGTTCACCTAGGGACATCATCATCACCTGGGCTCATATGCAACAAGCCTTCAACAATAAGTATAGGGACTATTGCAAGTCCAAAGATACCAAAGAGGAAATTTTTAGAATGACCTTGGGACATGATCAATCTTTGGAAGATTATGAGGAAAAGTTTCAACTCAGCTACAAAAGGGCCAGGTGCAACCCTTGATCCTGAATCACTTAAGCTAGTCCTTCTTCGAGGGATCCTAGAATATCTCCTAGAAACCCTAAACATGATGTCAGGAGGGGACATCTATTAGTTACCCTATGATGATATCATGACTGTCCTAAAAAATCATTCTAGGGAAACTAGAAAGAAGGGTAGGGCTAATCAAGCTTTGGCCAGTTCATTCTCCTCCAACACATCCATAAAAAGTGAAATTGGGAACACGTTGGAAGACTTCAAGAGTGAAATGTTGCATACCATTGATCTACAAATGGACACCTTGCAGATCAAGAGGAAGTAGGAGGAAGCAGAAAGAGCCTTAGCTGTATTCTGTCCTAGATGCATCAGGAGGCATCCTAGGAGTGAATGTCCATTTAATCTTATAGAAATATGCTCAGTCTGTGAGGAGAACCACTCCACAGAAAAGTGCCCTTCTCTGCCTGGATTAAAATTTGTGTATCAGGGAACTGAAGGGGTGACTGAACAAATCTTCGATATCATCCAAAGGAGGCCTCAAGGACCTCGATCATACCAGCAAGGCATGCAAGTGGCATCCTATTCATATTATATCCCTAACCAGAATACATCCATTTCCCCTTGGTGTCCTCCTACTCATCCTTCATGGTCCACACCTTCTCCTTGGTATTTTGCACCTCAATACCATTCCCAACCTACCAACCAACCATTTTAGCCACATTCTCCTCCACAACCTCAGTGGAATGCACCATCCCAGGGGTGGAGGCCCCCATACAACCAATATCTAGCTTTACTGCCTCCACCTCCATCTCAACCACAACTCCTACACCCTGCTCCACCCAAGAAACCTCATATTCTTGTTCAACCAAATCAGAACCAACACAATAGATAGGCACAACAGGTCTACAGTGGAGAAGCATCTTACCCTACCTATGTTGTGGAAATTCAAGAAATTAACCTCAGGTCTGGAAGAGTGCTTCCAGATAATTAACCTCCATCTCCACCTAAGGAGCTTGAATAGGAAAAGGAGGAGAGTGTCCCTCAAGAAAATCCACTTCATTTTCCTAAGAGATCAATCCATCCTGTCTAGCACACCCTAGAAGAGACTGAACTTATGGGTGAATTGAAAATTTTGTGTGTTAAAATCTCACTTATCCAAGCTATCATGAATGTCCCCATCTAAAAAAAGTTAATCAAGGAGAAATGTTTCAAAAATCTTATGAGATGAAAGAAAGACACCCCTACCATTAATGTCATTGGACAATTGTCCGGCTTAATGTTGGGGCGGGTGATTTTCCTAAAGTATCTAGATCTTGGAAGTCTTGTGGTAGATGTACACATTGATGGCATCATTGACCCCATACCTTGTTCAATATTGGGGATACCATCAATGTGATGACTAAGGAGACTATGCTTAAAATGAATCTCCAAGGATCATTAAGAAAGACCACAACAGTCTTGCAGCTTATAGACAGGTCCACAGTAGCTCCTGAGGGATTTTTTGAGGATGTGATGGTCTTCATTGATTCCTGGGAATACCCTGCTGACTTCGTAGTTCTCCAACCTAAGACCAAGTTCAATGGTTATCCTGTCATCCTTGGAAGGCCATGGTTATCCACTGTTGATGCTTACATAAGTTGTAGGGCTAGGAATATGACCATTAAAAATGGGCATTTTTCGAAACAATTGGTCTTGTATCCTCTTGCTCAACCATCTATGGAGCATGACTTACCTTTATGGTTAGAAGGGGAGGAAGAATATTAAGTCTACTCCTCCCTAATCTGTACCCTAGATGCTACTATAGGAGGGGGAAAACCTGATGAAGATGACCTGATTGAGAAAATCCTCCATAATCATGCCCCCAACACCATGTCTCTTGAGGAGTTAGTGAAGAAATCTGAAGATAACCCCTGGACTGATTTTTTCCTAGCTGAATCAAGTTGTACTCATGTCAATATGATAGAATTTGGCCCAGAAAGAACATTAAAAATGAACCCCTCTCTCTTTGTACATCATGAAGAGGAGTTATGTGATATGTTAAGAAAGCATATAGATACCTTTTCCTGGTGCGTACTCACCACATTTACATCAAGGAAGGTTGCAAGCCAGTGCTCCAACCTCAGAGGAGAATGAACCTAGCCCTCAAGGATATAGTCAAAGAAGAAATGTAGAAGTTGTTGGATGTAGGGTTCATTTACCCCATCTAAGATAGTGAGTGGGTGTCTCCTCTAGTTCTGGTTCCAAAGAAAAATGGGAAGTGGAGTATCTTTGTGGATTACAAAGAGCTAAAAAAAGCCACAAAAAGGACCATTTCCCTCTACCTTTCATTGACCAAGTATTAGATGGTCTGGTAGGAAAGAAGTTCTTCTCTTTCCTAGATGGATTCAGTGGTTACAATCAGATCTAGATCAACCCATAGGACCAGGATAAAACCAACTTTAACTTTCACTGGGGTACCTTTGCTGATAGGGTTCTTCCTTTTGGGTTATGCAATGCCCCTGCCACTTTTCAGAGGGCAATCCTGAGCATCTTTGCAGAGCTAGTCCATGACTCCGTGTAAATTTATAAGGATGATTTCACCACTTATGGATGTGATTTCCTCGAAGCTCTCTCTAACTTGGGAAAAGTATTAAATAAATGCATTGAAATGAACTTATCCCATAGTCCTGAGAAGTGTGAGTTCTTGATGACTGCAGGGACTATTCTAGGTCACTCAATATCCCAGGAAGGGCTACAAGTGCACCCAAATAAGATAGCTATCATAAATAGGGTCCCTACTCCTCAGAAGCAAAGGGATGTTAGAAGTTTCTTAGGTTTAGTTGGATACTATAGGAGATTCATAAAAGACTTCAGCAAGGTAGCCTCACCTTTGTTTGGACTATTGGTCAAGGACTCTAAATTTTAATGGTCAGAAAGCTGCCAAGAGGCCCTATAAAGCCTAAAGGACAAGTTGACTATTGCAAATATACTTCGAGGCCCAAATTGGGCTCTTCCTTTCCACAATCATGTTGATGCCTCTGACAAAGCTATAGGAGCATCTCTGGGTGAGATAAATGACAAGCTACCTTATGCCATTTACTTCATTTGAAAAAATCTATCCAAAGCTGAATTGAACTACACTGTGACTGAAAAAGAACTCCTAGTTGTTGTCCATTCCTTGAATAAATTTAGAAATTACATCACTGGTTACCAGAACTTTGTACATATTGACCATGCTTCTATTAAATATTTGATGAACAAACCTGATGTGAATGCTCAAATTATTATATGGTTGCTTTTGTTACAATAGTTTGATATAATTATCATTGATAAGCCTGGTAGAGAAAATGTAATTGCATATTTTTTTGTCCAGATTGGCTTTGCCTGTAGGTGAGGAAGAAGTGGTTGATGGCCAACTACTAGATGAGCATTTATTCTCCATTTCAGCTCTCTCTATGTGGTTTGTTGACATAGACAACTACTTAGTAACTCCATAGTTCCCTCCAAATTTTTCCTCCAAGGACAAGAGTAGAATTATAAGGAAAAGCGCCCCATTCACTTGGATTGGGGGCAATATCTTCAAGTTGGGCCCATATCAAATTCTGAGAAGATGTGTCAGGGAGGAGGAAGTTTTTGACATCCTTCTGACCTGTCATGATGGGCCTTGTGGAGGTCACTTTGCAGCCAAAAGGAAAAACTTCAAGGTAACCCCATATAGAAATTACCTACATACAAACTCTAAAAATAGAAAATAAACAAGGTGATAGCATAAAACATAAAACATGTATACATAGAGATTTTCCCCTGGATCCCAAAACTGGGACTACCAGATTGATTTTCCATTATGTTCCTTTCAATGTTACAATACATATATATACATGTCGAAGCATCCATAAACCCAAATCCATTAAACCTGGATTAGAACATAACTATATTTCCCTTGACCGGATCTACAAAATACCATGGACAAAAAATCATCATGCCCAAAACCATGTGCAAAATCCTTGCACAAAACCAATGGTAAGTCTGCCCACCTAATATATGGTCCAAAAAATATTTCTCGGGACGTTGCCCCAGACCCTGTGCAGGGGCGGTACCCCCCGACAAGGGGGGTAGCTGCCCCCCCAGTGATCCCCTGGCAGCGCCCCGCACAACGTACAGGGGGGGATACCACCGCCCCTGTGACCCC
>APFE030111324.1:0-13115 GCA_000404065.3 Pinus taeda | reverse complement strand
TACATGGTGATTTAGATGAGGAAATATATATGGAACAACCGGAAGGGTTTGTTCAGCATCGCAATGAGAAATTTGTTTGCAGGCTCAAGAAGTCATTATATGGCCTGAAGCAGTCGCCTCGGCAGTGGTATAAGAAGTTGATTCTTTCATGTTGAGTCAGAAATATGTTAGAAGTGAATATGATCATTGTGTTTATTTCAAACAGTTGAATAATGGCATATTCATTATCTTGGTATTGTATGTTGACGATATGCTTTTAGCAAGCAAAAGAATAGAAGAAATCAACAGTTTGAAGGCTCAGATGGCAAGGACATTTGATATGAAAGATCTAGGAGCAGCAAGACAGATTTTGGGCATGGAGATTTTCAGAGACAGGAGCAATGGTAAGCTATGGCTATCACAACAAAAGTATATTGAGAAAATACTTTTGAGGTTTGGTATGGATAATGTGAAGCCTGTTTTAGTCCCTTTAGCTTCCCATTTTAAGCTTTCTTCGAGTTTATGTCCTAATACAGATGAAGAAAAGGATTATATGTCTCGAATTCCATATGCCAATGTAGTAGGGTGTTTAGTGTATGCGATGGTTTGTATTCGGCCAGATATTTCACATGCAGTTGGGGTTGTCAGCAGGTACATGGCAAATCCGGGTAAAGAACACTGGTCAGCAGTGAAATGGGTGCTTCGGTACTTGAGAGGCATAAGTAGTTATTGTATTTCTTACAATAAGAGTTATGAATTTGTTTGCGGATATGTTGATTCCGATTTTGCAGGTGATTTGGATAAGAGAAGGTCAACTTCAGGGTACGTCTTTACTCTTGCAGGTGGAGCTATAAGTTGGATGTCAAAGCTACAGAATATTGTTGCTTTATCCACTACTGAAGCAGAATACATTGCTGCTTCGCATGCTTGCAAAGAGGCGGTTTGGTTGAAAGGTTTACTTGGTGAGTTTGGTAGGTTACAGGACAACATCGGGTTACTTTGTGATAGTCAAAGTGCAATACATTTGGCTAAGAATCTGGCCTATCATAGTAAATCAAAGCATATTCCAATTCAGTACCATTTTTAGACAGGTTATCACTGAGGGGATTCTCTTTGAAAAGTGCATTACAAAGGAGGAACTGTGCAGACATGTTTCACGAACACCAGTTTTAGTTGGAAAGCTATTGCTGGTGTTTGGTCTTCTTTGCTTGCCCAGAAAAATAAAAATAATATAACAGGGCAGTTTAGGCGAATTGTTGTTCAAGGTGAGATTTTGAGATTTTCTTTTGGAATAAGATAGGAAAAATCTCAGCTATGACAAAACAATTAGAAATTCAGTTCCTTAGATTAGCCTCCAGGTTTGTTGGGAGGTGATTAATGCCTCCTATATTTGATGTGAGTTGAGTTAATGAGGCTGTTAGATTCTCTATGCTATATAACAGGCAATCATTCGGATGTTGGCTAAGAGTGTGAGAGTTTTGTGAGGATTTCTTGATGTAATCTCCTGTTTTGATTAATAAATTCATGATGCCTATGTTGTGTGGACGTAGCCCAGATTGGTTGGGTGAACCACGTTAAACTCTTGTGTTTTATGTGCTTGATTTATTCTGCTGTTATTTTTTTTAAGTTTGTTGTGCATCTCTCCAACAACAAAAAAGAAAACCCTAAAAAAAAAATTGGTGGTAAAAGTTGGTAAAACGTGGAACACGTTAAAATAAAACATTGTGTAAGCAATTTTAAGTAAGTAAAAAGATTTGAAAAGCTGAAAAGAAGATACAAGGTATCATTTTAGTTGCAAAACGGAAGCGAGTTTTTTTGGTAAGAAACTCGTAAAATGCATTGTAAAGATGCATCCTAAAAAAAGTTTTGAGCAAAAAATGCATCCTAAGAATTTTAGGATGCAAAACCATATATCAAAACCAATTATATATATATATATATATATATATATAATAATATAATATTATATATATATATAATTTTCATTTCGTTGTTTGACATGTTTGCAAAGTGTACATTATTATTGGAATTGGGTAAAAACAATATGTTTTTTTCATCCCCTTTTAAATAAAAGAGGAGTAAGATAAACTAGAACTTATTTTTCTATGTTTTAAACATTGTTATTATTTAAGATGCTTTGAAATTTTAAAAATGAAAAAAATATTTTTCCTTGAGTGATTTTTTATTATTTTTAAATAATTAATCTATTTTTTAATTTATTTATATATTTATGTTTAAAAATATTTGAACAATTATTATTATTATTAAATAATTTAATAAAAAAATTAAAACAAATATATCATGTTTTTAAAGTTAGTAAAAATCATTTATAATATAAAACAGATGCAATAAAAATGTTAATGATTTAATAAATATAAATTAAGCATGTTGTTTAGGGGAATCAAATACTAGTGGCGAGAGAGTTAATAGCCTACCTCAATTATTCTTTCTTCCAATTGGTTTGTTTCTGGTTTAGTCCCCATTAGGTCATATGTTTAAATTGTAGAAATTATGGTGTAGATTTGCAATTGCTCATCTCCTAAAAACCTTTTTCTCTGCTTGCATTAATATGATGAATAGAGATGTATTACAATTGCTTTGCTCAAATGAACACAACCTGCAAGTGAATAACCTATCTCTTTGCTCACTGAGAAGCTCTGACCTAGACTTAGTCAATTTCTTCCTCTACTTCAGTCCCCATTTCCTTGCACAATTCCTTGAGAAATTAGGCACCTATTATTTTGGAAATTCCTCAAATGAATTACGTAATTCTCAAGTTTGATCATCTGACGACATGCAACACTTGTACACTCAAGACTAGTCTACAAATGATGTTACAGTACCTTGGGATCTCCACCAAAACTAGGGAAATCGAATTCTCTGCATGCACTAGCTATTTTGAGCTGATTGATCAGTGAATTAGATCATCACTAAGTTAGAATGAAGGCTCACTCCACAACTGACCTTCCATTAGTTCCTCCAACAGTTAGAACTAGTTTAACTGAAAATAACTTGAAATAAATGACCTTGATTGCTAAATATTAGGAATCACACATGCTTAATTGATCTCTAACTCTTCCAACTCGAATTTATTGACTAAAATGGGTGACACAAGTAATGTCACACAAGTTAACTGCATCCAAGTTATCTGCTAATGTGGAAATTCAGATTTTCTCAATTTAATCAAGGGAAAATCAAATTGAGAATTTCTTGCTGCATTTTTCAACACTCCCTCTCAACAATAAAGTGATTATCAACCACCCCTATTCTGCACCTGTGGAACTTGAACTTCCCTCTTGACAATGCCTTTTTCAAAATGTCAACATCTTGTTCCTCTATCTGAATGTATTGTAGCAACATTATCTACCTTTGCACATAGTCCCACAAATGGTGATACTAGATATCTATATGCTTGGATTGATTGTGAAATACAAGATTCTTAGAGAGCTTGATGCAACTCTGATTATCACAATAGATCAAAGTTGGAACCATCATTTGACCAAACATTCCTACAAGTATCTTTTTCATCTAAATCTCCTCAAATGTTGCTTGACTTGTAGCCATGTATTCTTCTTCTTCCGAGTTGAGCGTCACAGATCTTTTCTTCCTACTGTAGCAGGAAACCATCATGGACCCAACACTAAAAATTCCACCTGATGTACTCTTTCAGTCAATTATCGCAGGTACAAGGGTATAATGGGATCATGGTCGTTGTTGATCATTTTTCCAAGGATTCAGTCTTTGTTCCAATGAAGATACCATGTGGATTCAAGAATACAGTTGAGTTATTCTTCAAGTACGTTGTGAAGTATTAGGGAGCAACTTTAAGTATTGTGTCAGCCGAGATTTGTAATTCATAGGTATATTTTGGACCACATTGTTCAAGCTAGCCAGGACAGAGTTGTTGTAGAGTTTAAGTTACCATCCGCAGATAGATGGGTAGATTGAACAGATAAATGCATTGTTGGAGGACTACTTGAGGCACTATTTGAGGGCTAATCAGAAAAATTGGCCTGAATTATTGGATGTGGCTTAGTTTAGCTACAGCATGTATAAGATTTCAATGACAGGGTACAGTCCATTTGAGTTGGTTAATGGAAAGATAGCTACTCCACATACAATGTTACCGAGAGGCTATGTGAGGATCCCACATGCGAAGAGATTCTTGTCAGCATGGGAGGATTCATTGGAGTTAGAACGGGTACACTTGATAGATACTACAGACATAATGAAGAGATGGGTAGACACAGATAGGAGGGATGCACACTTCAATGTTGGGGACATGGTTCTTTTGAGGATCACTAGAGATCAGTTTCAGCCACCTAAGGGGGTTGCACAATCTTTGACGACGAAGTATGAAGTGTCATTCTAGGTGAAGAAGAGAATTCGTGAAGTATATTATGAGTTGGAGCTTCCAAACCACATGAGTTCCAAACATCTTGTGTTCCATATCAGTCATCTCAAGAGATTCCACCTTGATGCAGATCATCCTAAGAGAGCAGCAACACCCAAAGGGGTAACCATGATTGTGGATAGAACAAACTTAGTTTTAGATAAGATCTTGGATCTTAGGATTATAGGTATCGGGATTTTCATGAGGAGGGAGTTCTTTGTTCAGTGGAAGGATGCACCGAAGGAGAGTGGTTGGGAAACAAAGGATTCGTTATGGAGATGGAAGAAGGAGATTGTGCAGTTTGATGACGAGTTGGCACGGTCGGTAAGATTCTCAAGGATGGAAATGACTAACGGTGGGGGAGGATGTTAGGACCCTGAGTCGACATCATTGCCCTTGGGTGTGTTGAGCACCCAAATGGGTGCACATGATACTTAGAGGTGAGTTGCGGGTAAGGGCGTGCCCAAGATGTGTGATGGGCGTACGGATGTAATGGCAAGTGCTTGCCCGACTCGTGTTCGGTTAAAGGCATGCAGATGATGATCGGTTAAAGGCATGTAGATAGCGTTCGCTTAAAGGAACATGATATAATAGTTGGTTAAAGGCACGTGGTAAGAGGAGCGGCATATCAGTCGATTAAAAGCGACACATTAGTTTGGTTAAAGGCATGTGGTAAGAGGAGCGACATATCAGTCCATTAAAAGCGACACATCAGTTTGGTTAAAGGCGACGGGGTGAACGTACAAACAGGAGTGCACACCTGGTTAGGGCACCCACACCCGAATGCGGGCGACCGAGCGAAGTGTAGTGATGGGCAGCGGATGGGCCGAATTATTCACGGGATAGTGAGAGGGCGTGTTAAACATGGCGTGCAGGTCGACTCACCAAGAGTCACGATGGTTCGAAAAAGGTGAACGAGTGGGTGTGTATAAGTAAACAAAGGGTGATTCATTGTGGAGACATCATTGAATCACAGATATATAAACCGATAACTGCAGGCAGGTCACGGTGTGAAGGCCATAGGTAAGGAGTTAAGGTAACGAGTCATAAGAAAAATTATAATTTCATCTAGGCCGAGGTGGGTCGTGCAGAACGACTCGGGTATGTGCCTGCCCTGCAGGCAAGGCATAGGAAACACATTTTATGTTCGAGTATATTGTAACGGTTGGTCTTAAGTTTGGGTAGAGCATTGCGCCCATTCAGGGGCAATCTCCCCTTTGTAATATAATTGTAATTTACAGAATTTTATAATCAAAGTTTGATATTTAAATATTGTTGTTTTGGTTTATTACTGGCATGATGTATTTTGTTTATGGTTATGAATTCCACACATAACTAACATAAGAAAGAAGAAAATAATAAGTTTAAGGTGTAGTCTGGAAGAAAAATATACTAAGTATAATGCCTCTTGTCAGTGCCGCATGGTGCTCCAAACGGTGTGACTGACTCGGGGGTGTGACACCAAGGGTGTCGAGGAGAATTAACCTCATGACCTCCCATTACTGAGGTGCTTTAGCGATGAGAACTTGACCAATTGAGCTGATCCTTGCTTATTAATATCTTAGTTATATTAATATATTATGATTTATAATATAATATAATATTTATTAATATTAGGGTTTATAATATTGGAGGTTATAATTTTGGGTTTATATGTGTGCATATGTATGTAATATATAAAACCTGTTAATAATAAAGATGATTATAACAAAATTAGTTATTAATATTTAATATTAATATTTAATTATTATTATTATTAATACATTTCAATTTATAATCATTATAATTATAGTATATTTCTTTTTAATATATATTATATATGATTAATATTATTAATATAATATAATGATATTATATGATATTCAATTTTAAAGTCACAGACAAGCTAGACACCAAATTGGTGTATGAGACTCTCTTCTTTGTGGGACAAGGGATCCATCTCCACACAATCATTCAACTGCTCAAGTCTATAGAGGCATACATACTCTACCCCCTTCTGGTTTTGAACTTGTGACCTATTAGAAGGAAACGCATGCTCTTAACCATTAGGCCCACTCAAGATGAAATTTTGATAGTTATATTAATAAATAAATATTAGAGAAGTTCAAGGGAAAAGATGGAGACACGTGATATGGTTTCTAGTTTATTCCCAAGCTTGGATGCAGATCAAAGGGATGCAAAATGTTTCATGGGACCGTGAAGGAGTGATAACATAGTTCTTTGCAAACATGTGGACATTTATCACTCCATTAGATGGGAAGTCGAGCGAAAGGTTTTTGTTCACAAGAGTTTCTTGTGGACATGTAGCTAGCTTTTCATGTAGATCGCATCTCAAATCAACTTCCCATCAATCCAAAAGGCAAGGATTAGTATTTGAAAATAGAATCAATAACTCGTGGCGATGTTTTTTCTCTCAAATGGTGTAGATGACTGCCAAAACAATTTCATGTTTCTATAAGATCAGAGCTCTCTTGCCTATGTAAGGGCTAGGGTTTTAATTCTCGTAAGGGTCTTTCCATTTATCACCCAAGATCTAGATCACAGGATTTATAAAGCAGGTTGGGTATGGATTGAAGGTTTGCAGCTCGTATTTTCTTGAGGCAACAAATGAAATTTGACTGAGATGTGGCTGGAAGTGGAGTGATGGTGGAAAAAACAAAATTTGAACATGGATATGCTAATTATGAGGCGTATAATGGATATGGACCCACGATTCCTGCATTGGATTTGTTCGGAAGTAACCTTTATTTGGCGAAGGAAATTTGTAGTTGTCTATGGATCTCCTTTCTGAAATTTAGATCCAAATTTGGGTAAAATCTAGAATGAAAGAGAAAAATACTAGATCTTTGTTAATAATTTAAATGGCAAGGTCATAATTCGTTGGATCGAGGGCACAAATCTAGTGGAATATCCAAAGCAAAGCATAAAAAACGACTAAGGATTGCTAGTAACACATCAATTGTTGATATAGGAAGGAAATGTACTTCAAGACTCTTTCCAGTGAAAATATTATGGTGTGACAAAGGATTCTACCATAATTTTATATCTGAGGATGGAAGGGGGTTCTATAACTTACAAAAACCCTAATATGAATCCTAGGAACCCTAATGGTTCTACCTCGTTCAAGGATACACTGAAAGGGAAGAGTTTCACTTTCGCTGATTAGATCCAAAATCTGCCATGACCTTACATTGTCGAGAAAATGGACAAGGTACCACCCATGGACGTAAAAACCCCAAAGGTAAAATCATACTTTGTTGATCTACAATATAAGGCTCTAATATGTTGGTTTAATGGTTTTTGGATGAGACTCGAAGATTTATATCAGTGGGTGTACTCTTCTTGGATGACAAATTGTGCTCTTTACTTGTACTCTAAAGGATTTTTCATAGTATAATTTGATACACAAAAAGATATGAGAAATGTTTTAAATGAAGGGACATGGTTTTGGGCTAGAGTTAGGCTTTTTGTTACCCCATGGTTCCCGAATTTAAATGCAACAAACATGGTGGTAACAATGATGCCGGTTTGGGTGAGGTTTCCAAATTTCCCTCTTCATTTCTAACAACATAAAGTATTAGAGGATATCAGAAATACTTTAGCGAAATTTAAAAAAATGTATCTGAAAAGAACAACAAAATGAATCTTTACATTTGCTAGGATATGTCTAGAGATCAACCTTAACAAAGGTCTTCCTAAGTCTTCTTTTAAAACATGAAAACTATTAGTGGATATAGGTGTTAGACTAGGAGAACACACCATTCAGATGCCGAATTTGTTTTCAAACATGCCACTTGCAGAATACCTACCCATAAGTCAAAAATGCCCCAAAAAGGTAAAAGAGGCAAGCCCTTAAGCCAAGGGGATGACAATTTCTTGACATTTCAAAAGACAAAAAATAAAGGCCGAAGGAAAATATTCCAAATATAGAAGCACATACACAACTTGGAAGTCAATCAAATGGTGGAATGGAGGACGAGTCAGGAACAATAAGCGATAGATAACTATTACCAATAATAGCCATATGTTATTATTATATTATATACTAATTATATTATAATTTGAAATATAACTATTGATACAATATTATATAATAACACTATATTAAATTAATATATAATATAATATTAACATATAAGTGTGTTGTTGTTATTATATAATTATTAATAATTATAAATACTTAACTACATTAGTAAATGTGATTTGATCATGTGTAAAGGTGGTTTTGAAGTTAAATTCCTACCATACACTTATATTTTTTCTGAGAGGTGGGAAAATCTATCATAACTCAGTTGTCAAACTAACAATGAGGACAACCATCTCTCGTTGTTATCCATGAATTCGTCAAAGTTGGAATAACGTGCTAGTACATAAGGGGGTAGGGTTTGGTGGTCAATAAGGGAGCAGGACTTTCACTCCTACCACATGCCTATATTGGACCGTTAACTTGTTTCCTTATGTCCAAGAAATAGACATCAAACCAACCATACACACACACACACACATATATAAATATATATAGTTTGATTTTGAAATGAAATTCCTACACTTATTAATTATCAATATGATTAATATAAATTTATCAACATATATCAACCACATTTAATAATACCGGATGCTTCTGGCAAGATATAGGCTCTGTCTTTGAATCAGACTTAACACCCAAAACTTGACTCTTCTAATGGTTCGGCCACTTTAGGTTCTTACCAGTGCCGAGCACACTGATACGCAGGCTTCTCGAACCAACTAAGGACTTTGAGTGATTACTCGTGTTGCAAGCAGATCGAACTGAATGTTCGCAGATGCAGAGTAGGAGAACACTCGACTCAAACACACACACAAGACTCTCTAAAATCCGATGCCCAACCAATGAGCCTTACCCTCCTTATATAGCAAAAGAAGGGGGGACAAACATTACTGTTGGTTGGACGGAAAAGACTTCAGGAATCATTGCTTTTCCAGTCTTTATCAAAGCGACGTCCGCACAAATATTCGGACTAGACCGAATAATTGCTTTCGGGTAACGCATGTGATATAGTCTGTAAAGTAGATTCTTGTACTTAAAGTAAGACAGACTCATGACTATTTACACAGTGGATACTTTTTGAAAGAAAAGCCCATGAGAAAAGACTTAGAGGAGAATATTTACACTGTGGAGGCTTTTGAATAGTAAAGCCCACGGGAACACTGATCACAATTAAGCCCTTGTGATTGGTACATATTCAGAATACAGTCAGGTTAGGGAATCTATCCCTTTTGTAGAGTAGATCATCACATGCCTTAGTATATATCCTTCGAACTATCATAGGCTTACCCAATATGACTTGGTGCTGAACTTTAGTTAAGACATACCACTCTAAATGATCTATCATATATTCTTGGAGAGAATAATTTATCATGTGAAAAGGGTCCCATTCCTTGACTGTCATTTCTCTAACTGTGCTATAGATGTGATGATAGCAATCCCCAATGTTGTAATCAAAGCATTTTTGACAGTGCCTTCTTTGATATCCTTCATGATATACTGGATCCATGGCTGTTCTGTTGACTCCGTAGTCTGTCCACCAATTCTGGAACCACTCGCATTGAAGATTATTCTGAGAAGCTGCCATTGTGCTGAATTTCAACTTGGTGTAATGGGTATCTGTCTTATCATCAACATTCATGAAATCCCACCATAATTTTTTGTAATCTGAAAAATCATAGACTGTGTCAGGGAATATTACTTTGGGGTCATTTCTGGGCCATCTTGCACATGGTCGAACTTGAGGATGATTAGTCCATAGGTCCCTGGTACGATAGATACAATAATAAGCTTCATAGATTCTTGTGTTGCTATCTCCATGGTGTCCAATCCGTCTAATGTCATGAAAATTTGATTCTAAGGATTCTCTTGTAGTTCTGGCATCTGCTTTTGCTTTGGTATACATCATGTCATGGATCCATTTTCTACCTTTCGGGTATACTTTTCTTTCAGGCACATAGTGTTGTAGATCAGTATGGGGCTGCAGGTTGGCATCCAGGACTTTTGTATTCCGTAGTTGCCATGTCGGTCTCCAGTTGTTTCTGTATGTGTCCCAATCTTGATTATCCAGAATAGTCCTCAAAACTTCACATTTCTGATTCTGATCCCATTCAGTAACAATCATCATGACTTGTGCACTATCATTTTCAAGATATTCTCTGCTGAGAAAATCGGGGAGACAATTTTCTTCGCCTTTGATGTGCTCAACAGAAAAATCAAAATTTGCAAATAATGCTTGCCATCTGGCAAATTTTGCTTCTTCTGGTTTCTTAATATTTTTGGACAAAACTTTCTTCATTGCTGACGCATCTGTCCGAAGGAGAAATGGTTTATTTATGAGATATACTGCAAATTTGCTGATGCAATTCCATGCACCTTTTACCTCTCTTTCAATAACAGAGTATTTTTGTTCTATTGGGTTCCAAACCCCGGAGGCAAATTGCACCACTTGTTCTTCTTCACCTATTCTTTGCTTCAGAATGCCACCCCATCCTATATCACTGGCATCAGATTCAACGATTTTATATGCCTCATCATCTGCTATATATAATATAGGCAAAGATTTTACCTTTGCTTTGATTTGCTGTACTGCTCTGGTGTGGACTTCTGACCATGGAGGAGGATTTTTGCCAGTCCTTTTATTGAGTACTCTTCTATCAATGGCACAGTCTTGATAAAAGCTACTCACATAATTTAAGCAACCAAGAAACCTTTGCAACTGTGTCTTATCCCTTAAGACATCTGGGAATTTATTTGCAAATTCAATGGCATGTTGTTGTAAAGAGATTTGTCCATTTGAAATTTGGTGGCCTAAAAACTTTATAGAAGTTTGGAATAATTCCATCTTCTTCTTGCTGAGCACGAGACCATTTTTCTGGACCAACTTCATGAAAATATTTACATGTCTGAAGTGGTCATCAAGATTTTTGGAAAAGATTAAAACATCATCAATATATACAAGTAACCAGTCAAAATATGGCTTGAAAATATCATCCATAACCTTCTGAAATTTCGAAGGAGAATTTTTGAGACCAAAGGGCATGACATTCCATTCGTAATGCCCTGCAGGGATACTAAAAGCAGTTTTGAATTTATCTTCTTCATCAATAGCAACCTGCCAAAAACCTGCCTTTAAATCAAATTTTGAAAATATTTTTGCTCCTGCAATTCTTCTGATTAGATCCCCTTTATGAGGGATAGGATAAGTATCATCAGCCAAGACTAAATTTAGAGGCTTGTAATTTATCACAAGTCTGTGGATACCTCTAATTTGTTCGACCCTTTTATTTACATAAAATCCATAGCAGTTCCAGGGGCTAGTAGATTCTCTGATCAATCCTCTGTTAAGCAACTGCTGTATTTCTTGCTGACATAATTCTCTGTATTCTTGGCTCATGGGAATCGCTCTGCTTTTACAGGGCTTTCCTTTGTACCCTTCCTTATAGGGTAATTTGATAGTATGTTGCTTTCTATGCCAGAAAGCATTTGGTTCTTCTGAGCAACATTTTTCTACCAAATTTTCTTTTAATTCTAGAATTATTCTTTTGATCTGTGGTAGTTTCAGCTGTTCTTCGACTCGCAGCTTGCCTTTTAGATCTTTGAGATCTGATAACAGGGATTCTGCTTTATCCAATTTCTGCATAGCCTGAACCATTGTTGATACTCTTGGAGTTGAAACATAAGGGAGCTCAATCCTTTTTCTTGTACCTTTAGATGTGGGTACAAAAATGAAATAACCAGCTCTACTCCCTTTTAATCTTGCTGAACCATGAGGTTCTACTGCAGCTAAAAAGACATTTCCTAGTATACAATCAACAGGAATGTCTACTATTGCAAACTTCATATATACACAATGAGTATCAAAACATAATGAAGCTCTAGGAATTTCATACTTAAGCTTCTTGTTTCCTAGGCCTACAACTTCTCTCTCTGCAGAGACCCAATATTTTACTGGAATATTTCTGATATTGAGAATGTTAATATCTGCACCAGAATCCAACAATGCAGTCATGAAAAATACTTGACCTTGGATACAGATTTTTACCTTGACATGGTGTTGTTGGTAGGTGATGGTAAACAGTCTCATATCCTGAAAGCCAAAATGTGGGTCTGGTCTTCCTTCTGCAATTTCAATTTCTCTATTATGTGCTTCTGTACTCCAGGGTTCTTCTTCTTCTTTAATCTCCTTTCCTTTCTTTATCTCTGCAATCTATGCTCTGATGGCGGAGATCTCTGTTTTAAGTTGGTGAATCTCACCACTCACTTCTCCCAAAGTCAAGGATCTTACTTTCCCTGGTTTCTAGTGATGCATTTGGAAGGATTTGGTGTTTCTTTCATATGATGCATCAACAAACAAAGGTTTCTTACCTGATTCTTTCGAAGCTTTTGATTTGAGCTGATCTGTGAATGCTTCTATCAGGCGGTCCTTCATTGCTCCTTCCTCCATTGTCCTGATATGAGCTAGAATTTTCATTTCTGCTTCTTCTTCAGCAGATGCCATTAGGACTTTTTCTTTGGGAGCCTTTGGTCTTTCTTCATCCTCAATGGAGCTGTACAAAAATTCAGAATCATCTTCACAAAATACATGGCATGCACATTCATCTGAATTATAACAAGAACATTCTGATGATTCAGAGTCATTATACTGGCCCATGTTAACTTGAAATTCTTCTTCTGTACTACTAAAAGAGTCAAGAGATGAATCTTCTAGTTGATGCT